>JAXIVJ010002380.1:0-111103 GCA_036785665.1 Chirona hameri
ATATATATATATATATATATATATATATATATATATATATATATATATATATATATATATATATATATATATATATATATATATATATATATATATATATATATATAATATATATATATATATATATATATATATATATATATATATATATATATATATATATATAATATATATATATATATATATATATATATATATATATATATATATATATATATATATATATATATATATATATATATATATATATATATATATATATATATATATATATATATATACATATATATATATATATATATATATATATATATATATATATATATATATATATATATATATATATATATATATATATATTATATATATATATATATATATATATATATATATATATATATATATATATATATATATATATATATATATATATATATATATATATATATATATATATATATATATATATATATATATATATATATATATATATATATATATATATATATATATATATATATATATATATATATATATATATATATATATATATATATATATATATATATATATATATATATATATATATATATATAATATATATATACTATATACTATATATATAATATATATAATATATATATATATATATATAATATACTATACTATACTATACTATATATAAATAATATATATAAACTATAATCATACGACACACACGACACTCGACACACCACAACACTACACACACGACACGACCACACACACTATCATACTACTACACACTCTACCACACTCACACACACACTCACTACACACACACATCTACTACTCACACACACACACTACTATATATATATATATATACTATAACTATCTACACAAACACACTCACACTACACACAGCACACACACCATCTACTATACTACTACTTCACACACACACACACGACACACTATATACTATATATACTATATACTACTATACACTACTACTACTACTTACACACTCACACACACTCACACTACACACATACACTACACACACTATACTACACACATATCTACACACTAACTACACACACACACACGACACACACACACACACTCACATACTATACTATATATATAGTATACTCATATCTACTACACACACACACACACACCGACCACACACACACACACACATACATATACACATCTATATATATATACTACTACTATACTACTATATACTATATCACTATACTATATATATCTATATCATATACTACACTACATATACTATATCTATATACTCACTATCTACTACATATCTATACACACTACACACACACACATCACTACTACATCTCTACTACACACTACACTCACACACTACTCACTACACACACACACACACACACACCACACACACACACACTACTACCACACACTCACACTCTATATACTACTATCATATATATATACTATACTATATCTATATATATATATACTATATATATATATCATATCTATACTATATACTATCTACACTATCTATATACTATCTATATATATTCTATATATATACTATATATATATATATATATATACTATATATATATATATATATAATATATATATATATATATATATATATATATTTATCTTATATACTATATATACATAACATACTATGACTTATAGTATAATATCATAAATACATAGCATTACATACTATAGTATGTATGTACTGTATGTATGTATATACATACATACATACATACATACATACATACATACATACAGTATGATACTGTATGTATGTCTATGTACTATGTATATACTATACTATACATACATACTATACATACATACTATACTTACTATACATACTATACTATACTATACATATATATATACTGTACTATACTACTATATACTATATACTATATACTACTATATACTACTACTACTACTATCTATATACTATACATATACTACTATATACTACTATATACTATACTATCACATATATATATACTATATCACTACATATATACTACTACTACGTACACTACAGCACTACGACACACACACTACACTACACACATACACTAACACACACACATACACTACACTACTACAGACACACATCACACACAACACACTACACACACACTCACACGACCACGTCATCTCCCACCATCCCCCCACCCCACCCACACACAACAACTCCTCTAAACTCACAACCCACAACCACCGACCCACCCCGCACCCCCCCCCCACGCTCCCACGCTCCACCCGGCGCTCTAGGTTTGAACCATTACATGCCCAATTGCATGCCCAATCCCGTGCCCATCCATCATGATCTCCCAAGCATCCTCGCTAGTATGGAGCTAATGTGTAATCCCCTCGTTTAGAATTAATATTGGGCAATGTCGCGATCACAGCCGCCTCTACGGCCTTGCGTTTTCTTTTTTCTTTGCCGTTCCAGAGGATCTCCGTCTTATCCCAGTCCGGCAGATGTTGATGCTTCTCAATATGCATTACGAACGAACTTGTGGTCCTGTGATGGCGAATGTCTGTTTTATGTTCATTTATCCTCTTCTTTGTTCCCCGATACGTTTCTCCAAAGTACGCTTTCGAGCATCCACTGCATGGTACTTTGTAGACAACACTATCTTTACTTTCTGTTCCTCTTCTTCCCCTGATCATTTCACCGATTTTTGAACCCGTTTTTTCAATCAGTTGCACGCCCGCTTTCCTCAGAACTCTTGCTATAGCTTGCGTTTTGCCACTGCCTGGAGCCACTATGATCTTTTGATTGGACCGGGTCCGTGTAGACGCCGGAGCCCTTCTTATTTTCTTTGCTTTTCGTAGACATCTAATTAAGAATGCCCTCGGATATTTAAGCTTCATGAATGAATCGAAAATATGTTCAATTTCGGCGTCCAGATATTCATCACTGCATATGCGATATGCACGTAAGAAAAACCCAATTACTACCCCTGATTTCACCCTTTCACTGTGCGCTGACAAATAGTGTATATAGTCTTCTCGGTTCGTTTTCTTCCTAAAGACTGTGTACATCATAACGTCTTCACGTTTTACGATCAGAATGTCCAGAAACGGCAGTGTGCCATCATTTTCAGTTTCCAGAGTAAATTGTATTTTCTTTTCTACTTCGTTCAATTTCTTAAGTTTATCGTTTAGGTTCGTTTCTTCAGGAACCAACACGAAAACATCGTCCACGTATCTGAACCATGTAGCATCCGCACCCATGATCTGTCTGAAATGTTCCCTTTCTAACATTTCCATATAGAGACAAGCTCTATATGGAAATGTATATATATATATATATATATATATATTTGTATATATATATATACAAATACATTATTATGTATTATAACGCGTCTACATATATATATATATATATATATATATATATATATATATATATATATATATATATATATATATATATATATATATATATATATATATATATATATATATATATAAATATATATATATATATATATATATATATATATATATATATATATATATATATATATATATATATATATATATATATATATATATATATATATATATATATATATATATATATATATATATATATAATATATATATATATATATATATATATATATATATATATATATATATATATATATATATATATATATATATATATATATATATATATATATATATAATATATATATATATATATATATATATATATATATATATATATATATATATATATATATATATATATATATATATATATATATATATACATATATATATATATATATATATATATATATATATATATATATATATATATATATATATATATATATATATATATATTATATATATATATATATATATATATATATATATATATATATATATATATATATATATATATATATATATATATATATATATATATATATATATATATATATATATATATATATATATATATATATATATATATATATATATATATATATATATATATATATATATATATATATATATATATATATATATATATATATATATATATATATATATGTATATATATATATATATATATATATATATATATATATATATATATATATATATATATATATATATATATATATATATATATATATATATATATATATATATATATATATATATATATATATATATATATATATATATATATATATATATATATATATATATATATATATATATATATATATATATATATATATATATATATATATATATATATATATATATATATATATATATATATATATATATATATATATATATATATATATATGACTATTCCAGTTACGATTTGCATCTAGAAGAACTCCTAAGTATTTAATGCATGTTGTTGTCGTGATTGGTGTATCAAATAATTATATATCAAGATCTTGTGACGCCACTAATCTTGAATATATTTGGTAGTTTGTCTTTGATGCATTTAGTGATATTATATTTATATGGAACCACTCGTTAATTTTTGGGAATTAATTCATTAATCTTTATTTGGAGCTCTTCAACATTTCTAGCTTAAGAATACAAATTGCCGTATATCAACAGCACATAAGTAAAAGGTACCTATGTCTGTTGTATTGCCGATGTCATTAATATAAATAATAAATAAAATAGGACCTAAAATTGAACCCTGTGGGACGCCAATTTTAATAATTTCTTTCTTAGATGCAACCTCATCTATTATTGCTATTTTATGCCTCTTATTAATAGACTATCGTATTTTAGAAACCCCTCGTACCACAATGCGGTGTATTTTTTTCTCTCAAGAGAATTGCTAAGTAAACTGTATCCAAAGCTTTCTGCAAATCAAGGTATAATGAGCATGTTATTTAGTTATTTTGTAGAGATTTTGTAAGCTCATCGTACATGTGCACAATCGGCATGTACGTACTGTGTTGTTTCCTGAATCCGAATTGAAGAAGATTCAGGATAATAATAATATTTTCATTAACCCGCGCCGTGCCGGGGGGGGGGGGGGCGTTTAGACGCCCCCCCCCTAATGTTTCTTTTTCGAGGATAGCGAAAACACGGCGGCGCTGCGCGCCGCCGTTTTTGGCACAGCTGTTAAGGCATCAATTGCCCACAAATTGTAAATTTGACCACGGGTCATCTCAGGTCAGGTCACCAGACCAGGTCACGTGACCCCACTTCCAAACAAATGTGCGGTCGTATCACAGCCACAGTTTTTGGCCGATCGATTTCGTAGTTACAGGATTTCATAAGGGCAATGGTACCTACAATTCGTTTATCTCGGATTTTCGATATCGGTGACCTAAGGTCTGGTCAATTTCGTGACCTCCCATTATAAGTGAATGGGGAAATATTCAAATGCTTCCTATTCTGAGGATACGCATGATATCAGCCCAATTAATTCTGGATCATGTTATCATAGGACATTATTGAAGACACATGTGCAATTTTGGTTCAGTGACCCCTACAGGGTCAGCTGATGTCATCCGGGGTCACCAACACTTTTTTGTCAATAACTGTCGAAAAAATAAAGATAGAGACGTGAAACTGGCACCAATGTGTTTGTCTCGTCGAGGCACGTCTCCCAATGTGAAAAATGACATAATTGGGTCACCACTTGACCTTGACCTGAGGTCATTATTTTTAAAAGTTGACCTAACCTGGTCATCATGAACATGATTCGAAGCACCTTGACAATACAAACACGATGGCGTCACAATTATTGCCGTATCTGTATTAGGTAAAAATATATTTGTGAAAACTGTTTTGCTAAAAAATAGCCTTTTTGACATTTGATGAGCTCTGGAGCCTAAACTATTGACTTTAGCTCACATCTGAGGACACCTGAGCGATTGCATTTTTCAATAGCTTTCCATTGCTTTTTCCGTTTGTTCCTACTTCCTATCTATCATAGTTCCTGAGATATCTGGGATTCTCTGGAGCGAAGTCCTAAAACTGGACAGATTGACCCTTGATGACCTCTGGTGACCTCAATATTGACCTGAAAAAAAAGAGCCTGAAACAGTTTAAAAGTGCATTTTGACGAGCTTTCGACCGGTGTTTTCGATTTTTGCCTACGTTTTATAGGAGTCGAGTTAGAGGGGAGGGGGGGGGGCGTCGAAACGCCCCCCCCCCCCCCCCCCCCCCCCGGCACGGCGAAGGTGGCGCCGAGCACCGGCACGGCGCGAGTTAACCCGCACCCCGCTGGAGGTGGCAGAATCTCCCCCCGTCCCGGATTTTATGAATAACTTGAAAACAATGATAGATATCGACGTCAACCTTTCAGTACCTTATGCTGCATCAATGCTACGTCTTATCACAACATTTCAATGAAAATGGTGGATTATTTTGGGAGATAATCACTTTTAATCACGTCATGTCATGCCATTTTTGGTGGAAAAACAATAAATGTTTGACAAATTGTAGAAATTCGAGTTTTGAAGCAAATTGCAAATACAAAATGTCGAAAGAAAGTAAATGACATATTCAAAATAGCTATCTCGGATTTTTGAAATGGCGAGTTTTGACTTCCAAAAATGAAAAATACACTTCTTTTTTGTTGTTGTCGAAAACTGATTTATCGTTGTTTTGCAACATGCAACATTCTGTACTGTTTAAATTATGTGGGCCCCCTTGGCTACGATGGCCCATCTGATCCCATTTGCCCCCCCCCCCCCCCCCTGGGCGAAATCCTCCCTACGTCCGTGTGTGATACCGTCTATTGGCAGCAAAGCTATCTTGATGTTAGCCTATAGGATACGTTTTTACCAAACCTGTGCAGCTGTCTTATACACCAGCAAGTTGTTTGTCTATAGGCATAGCTACCGTCAACATAGGTAATATGCGTCAACAACATAGGATGCACGATCATAACTGGTCATGTTGCAGCTTGTCCGAGCATAAAAGGCCACACTAAATCGTCTCCATTGTGAGTATGGCAATGTACACGTAGTTTGGTGCATTCACTCCACAAGTGGCCATGGACTTTCATTATCAATGCCCGGCGGAATTCGAATGCCAAGCACGTATGTATGAATACCGGAGCAATATCCGCCATCTCAATTGGCGCCATAGAATGCCATGGCCGCTGTTAAAAGCCGGCCACAGCATCCATAACAACCATGCGGCGGCGTCACGGTCGCCATGGCAACGCGTCACGAGCGCGGTCAGCGCTGCCAAGCGAGACCCGCCCCTCGGCTGTGCGCGTGCCGGCCGTCAGCGCTCCCTGTCCACCGGCCTCCGCCCGGATCCGGGTCGCGTCATTTCGCCCCGCCACCACCACCGCCAGCCACTGCCGCCGCCGGCGAGGCAGGACCTGCCGCGCCGGCGCCCACGCCGCGCCGACCGACGGACGACCGACGGACGACTGACCGACTGACCGACCGACAGACCGACAGACCGACAGACCGACAGACCGACAGACCGACAGACCGACAGACCGACAGACCGACAGACCGACAGACCGACAGACCGACAGACCGACAGACCGACAGACCGACAGACCGACAGACCGACAGACCGACAGACCGACAGACCGACAGACCGACAGACCGACAGACCGACAGACCGACAGACCGACAGACCGACAGACCGACAGACCGACAGACCGACAGACCGACAGACCGACAGACCGACAGACCGACAGACCGACATACCGACAGACCGACATACCGACATACCGACAGACCGACAGACCGACAGACCGACAGACCGACAGACCGACCGACCGACCGACCGACCGACCGACCGACCCGACAGACCGACGGACCGACCGACAGAACGACCGACCGACCGAACGACCGACCGACGGACCGATCAACCGACGGACCGACCGACCGACCGACCGACGGTCGGTCGGTCGGTCGGTCGGACGGACGGACGGACGGAGGCAGTCTGCGCTCAATTCTGTCCGTGACGTCGCGCTAGTGCCGGTATAAAGGCGCCGGCTGCTACAGGCGGGCTCTTCAGACCAGCTATAGTGCTGATGCTGTGCACGGGGTCGCGACATAGGCCACGAACAGGGACGAGGAACAGCGCAGGATGAGGGCTACCGTAGCCGTGAGTAACTGGAAACAGCCGCCACGGCCTGTGATTCTGAACATGTGATCATCAGTGAAATAGAGCCATGTATTTATATACGGCATAGTCAATCTTTTGGGCATGGCGTTGTTTCATGGTACGTCGATGTTTGATAGTTTATGGTGGATTTTCCGAGTTGGTTGGCGAAGTAGGCTAATGGACCAGTGTCCACAAGTGGTCCTTAGTTGATCACTTGCGAAGTAGGCTAATGGACCAAAGTGTCCACAAGTGGTCCTTAGTTGATCACTTAATCGTTGATGCTCAAGAATGTATTAGCCTCACGGCTTATTACCCTCGTTTTGTCAATTTAGCATACAATGTTGAATCACCTGCGCTACATCGCTTCAATTATGGCGTATTTACGACAGTTGTTTGCGAGCCTTGTCTGTCAACAGCGCTGCCCCGCGTTGTTTTGTCCTCTCCCGTAATGGCGACGCGTCTCGTTTTCAGACGGTTCTTGTGATGTTTGTCTCGTTTTCAGATGGTTCTTGTGATGTTTGTCTCGTTTTCAGATGGTTCTTGTGATGTTTGTGTTCGCGCTGGTGGCTGCAGCCAGCGCTCAATACGACTACGGCGCCGGAGGTAGGGCTCGGTCGATGCCAGTGTGCAGAGCAGGGTGCGTATTAACTTTACTGGTGCGTATTAACTTTAATAGGAACGATATCCTGAAAAGACCTGTACCAATCCTGTTTTCGCCCGCCGCAAAGGCTTCCGAATGTGTTATTAATGGGCTATTCCGTGCCGACTCCTGCTTACGGCGTCCCAGCTCGTCATTTCCCCCATAATTCCGATGACACATGTGAGCTGTTACATTGCAGTGACCGGGATAAGCCCTATCTATCCTTATTTGAATCCAATGTCCACGTTAACTGCGTCGGTATGGGGCTTTACCCGGCGGGCACCGGCCGGACAGCTGGTCGGTCTCGTCTCAGCCCGAACCAGCACGCATTCCGGTGTCCGGGCCCGCGTCGTTTACGCTGCGGGACAGACCGGCCGACCCCACACCACCGCCGAGCTGGTCTAATCACCTGTATCGATTATCTGTAGTGGGTCCGCACTGGAACGCTTCCGGGTGGTTACGCCGTATGGCACCGCACAGCTCGGTTGTAGCCGTCCGAGCGCCAGAAACCCCAAATAATAATAATAATCATCATCATCATCGGGTGTCGGTATCGACACACCACTCATCGCCAGTTAACACGCACCGTCTCTGTCCCGTCAGCCACTGACACCTGAACACGCACCGTCCCCACTGCCGGCAGACACTGTCACCTGAAACGCACCGTCCCCACTGCCGGCAGACACTGTCACCTGAACACCACTGCCGGCAGACACTGACACCTGAACACGCACCGTCCCCACTGCCGGCAGACACTGTCACCTGAACACCACTGCCGGCAGACACTGTCACCTGAACACGCACCGTCCCCACTGCCGGCAGACACTGTCACCTGAAACGCACCGTCCCCACTGCCGGCAGACACTGTCACCTGAACACCACTGCCGGCAGACACTGTCACCTGAACACCCCTGCCGGCAGACACTGCCACCTGAACACGCACCGTCCCCACTGCCGGCAGACACTGTCACCTGAACACCCCTGCCGGCAGACACTGTCACCTGAACACCCCTGCCGGCAGACACTGTCACCTGAACACGCACCGTCCCCACTGCCGGCAGACACTGTCACCTGAACACCCCTGCCGGCAGACACTGACACCTGAACACGCACCGTCCCCACTGCCGGCAGACACTGTCACCTGAACACCCCTGCCGGCAGACACTGACACCTGAACACCCCTGCCGGCAGACACTGACACCTGAACACGCACCGTCCCCACTGCCGGCAGACACTGTCACCTGAACACCCCTGCCGGCAGACACTGACACCTGAACACGCACCGTCCCCACTGCCGGCAGACACTGTCACCTGAACACCCCTGCCGGCAGACACTGACACCTGAACACGCACCGTCCCCACTGCCGGCAGACACTGTCACCTGAACACCCCTGCCGGCAGACACTGTCACCTGAACACCCCTGCCGGCAGACACTGTCACCTGAACACCCCTGCCGGCAGACACTGTCACCTGAACACCCCTGCCGGCAGACACTGCCACCTGAACACGCACCGTCCCCACTGCCGGCAGACACTGTCACCTGAACACCCCTGCCGGCAGACACTGCCACCTGAACACCCCTGCCGGCAGACACCGACACCTGAAACGCACCGTCCCCACTGCCGGCAGACACTGTCACCTGAACACCCCTGCCGGCAGACACTGTCACCTGAACACCCCTGCCGGCAGACACTGACACCTGAACACGCACCGTCCCCACTGCCGGCAGACACTGTCACCTGAACACCCCTGCCGGCAGACACTGTCACCTGAACACGCACCGTCCCCACTGCCGGCAGACACTGTCACCTGAACACCCCTGCCGGCAGACACTGTCACCTGAACACCCCTGCCGGCAGACACTGTCACCTGAACACGCACCGTCCCCACTGCCGGCAGACACTGTCACCTGAACACCCCTGCCGGCAGACACTGTCACCTGAACACCCCTGCCGGCAGACACTGACACCTGAAACGCACCGTCCCCACTGCCGGCAGACACTGTCACCTGAACATGCCTGCCGGCAGACACTGTCACCTGAACACGCACCGTCCCCACTGCCGGCAGACACTGTCACCTGAACACCACTGCCGGCAGACACTGTCACCTGAACACGCACCGTCCCCACTGCCGGCAGACACTGTCACCTGAACACCACTGCCGGCAGACAATGACACCTGAACACGCACCGTCCCCACTGCCGGCAGACACTGTCATCTGAACACCCCTGCCGGCAGACACTGTCACCTGAACACCCCTGCCGGCAGACACTCACCTGAACACCCCTGCCGGCAGACACTGACACCTGAACACGCACCGTCCCCACTGCCGGCAGACACTGTCACCTGAACACCCCTGCCGGCAGACACTGCCACCTGAACACGCACCGTCCCCACTGCGGCAGACACTGTCACCTGAACACCCCTGCCGGCAGACACTGCCACCTGAACACCCCTGCCGGCAGACACTGACACCTGAAACGCACCGTCCCCACTGCCGGCAGCCACTGTCACCTGAACACCCCTGCCGGCAGACACTGTCACCTGAACACGCACCGTCCCCACTGCCGGCAGACACTGTCACCTGAACACCCCTGCCGGCAGACACTGTCACCTGAACACGCACCGTCCCCACTGCCGGCAGCCACTGTCACCTGAACACCCCTGCCGGCAGACACTGTCACCTGAACACGCACCGTCCCCACTGCCGGCAGCCACTGTCACCTGAACACGCACCGTCCCCACTGCCGGCAGACACTGTCACCTGAACATGCCTGCCGGCAGACACTGCCACCTGAACATGCCTGCCGGCAGACACTGTCACCTGAACACGCACCGTCCCCACTGCCGGCAGACACTGTCACCTGAACATGCCTGCCGGCAGACACTGCCACCTGAACACCCCTGCCGGCAGACACTGACACCTGAAACGCACCGTCCCCACTGCCGGCAGCCACTGTCACCTGAACACCCCTGCCGGCAGACACTGTCACCTGAACACGCACCGTCCCCACTGCCGGCAGACACTGTCACCTGAACACCCCTGCCGGCAGACACTGTCACCTGAACACGCACCGTCCCCACTGCCGGCAGCCACTGTCACCTGAACACCCCTGCCGGCAGACACTGTCACCTGAACACGCACCGTCCCCACTGCCGGCAGCCACTGTCACCTGAACACGCACCGTCCCCACTGCCGGCAGACACTGTCACCTGAACATGCCTGCCGGCAGACACTGCCACCTGAACATGCCTGCCGGCAGACACTGTCACCTGAACACGCACCGTCCCCACTGCCGGCAGACACTGTCACCTGAACATGCCTGCCGGCAGACACTGCCACCTGAACACGCACCGTCCCCACTGCCGGCAGACACTGTCACCTGAACACCCCTGTCGGCAGACACTGTCACCTGAACACGCACCGTCCCCACTGCCGGCAGACACTGTCACCTGAACATGCATGCCGGCAGACACTGCCACCTGAACATGCCTGCCGGCAGACACTGTCACCTGAACACGCACCGTCCCCACTGCCGGCAGACACTGTCACCTGAACATGCCTGCCGGCAGACACTGTCACCTGAACACGCACCGTCCCCACTGCCGGCAGACACTGTCACCTGAACACCACTGCCGGCAGACACTGTCACCTGAACACGCACCGTCCCCACTGCCGGCAGACTACGACGGCGATGACTATGAGAACCACCTCAGGGAGGACCTCGGTGCCCGCGACGGCAAATACTTCGGAGACGGTCGCGCCTTCGATGAGGACAGCGACGAAGATCTGGTGTTCGAGCGCGGGGACGGCGGAGGGGAACTGTACAAGGACAACCCGTACGATGACGAGGACGACTGATTTGGACACAGCCCGGCCGCGTACCGGTGGGCTCGCGCTGGTCCTGTGTGACAAAACTTCCGTGCAGACGTGCTCTAAGGCAGAAGGGTAACCCTGCTGCAGATCTCTGGAATTGGCTATGCTAATGAAGCAGCACAAAGTGTTTTTCTCGAAAGCTTACCCGATCCGCGGGTACAAAGCCTTTCGATAACAGGAGTTTTGTGTCCTCTAATGTACGTATATCCTTTGAGACAGCTACGAAGCTCTGTATGATCTCCGGGATCGCCAGTGTCGATGTAAACCGAATCACGCGCACTGTGTCGTCTCTGTGCAACAATACATATCACTGTCCCATCCCTTTAGTGTCGTACATTCTCTGGCCCAAGACTAACCAATAGCTCCCAGCCCCGCAGCAGTACTGTTCGTAATTAGTTTCCAGAGTTGTTAGCCAATTAACCCATAATACAGCTATCGCCCGGGACAACCATAGTCCCATCGCGAGGGTCAGGATCAACATCGTCAGATGTTTGCTTTACGAGCGATCGTATTTCTGTCATAACATTCGTGCTGCCTCTCGAGACCACTATGACATATTGCCTTACAATGTCCACATACGAGCCCTGTCATTTTCCAAGGATAGCCATAAATGTGTCACGGCGTTGTATGTACAGCCATTATTAATGGGTGGCTTGATGTTTCCGTGTCCAAAAAGTATAGCGTGCCTACAAGGCAACAGAGAGTTGAATCACACTTACGACCAAGCGTCCTATATTTACATTGACTCGCACAAATATATTACCAACACGATCGCGTTCGGGAACTAATACTTGACAAGTGGCTGACCGGGTTCGGCATGGCTCACGCTCGCTAAGTAAAACATCGCGCATGCTGCTCAGTGTAGGCTCGACCTAGACTCGACCCAGGCTCGACCGAGAGCTATGCTGGACGCCACCGGCCACCCGGAGGGAGAAAATCAGCCATACTTCTCCCGATATGGAGAGCCGAACAGAAATGTAAACAAAATCAACATTGCTTCAGAGTTCAGGAACTTGCTCCGAGGCTTTAGCAGCACCTTTCATTGAGAAAAAATGCGTCGAGACCATTTGGTAATGATATACGCACGTCTTCGATAGCCTTCGAGCGCAGCCTTCGAACGGAACATTAGCCACTCATCACGTGCTTTAACACAACATAAAACTGAATAATTCCCAAGTGTGCAAGAGACAGGCATTTTTCCACCTCTGTTCGTACCGAGCGCGCTCCAGCAGCATCCGAGCCGTCCCGGCTGTCATGCAGCCTACAGCACCAAACCTCCCTCCAAACTGTCGGCTGACCGGCTGACCTGCTGCCCACCAGCTGAGGTCAGCTGAGGTCAGATCAGGTCAGGTCAGGTCACTGTCTGCCGTCGGCGCGGCGCTGCTCGCGGTTTACCCGGCTTCGCTCAGCCGTCAGGTGCTGGAACTTTTGCAGCGCCAGCTCCAGCACCGGTCGCTTCACCGAGGCCGTCTCAATGTACTCCTGAGGGGAACAGGGGGCGGTCAGAGGGGCTGATGTACTCCTGAGGGGAACAGGGCGGGCAGGGGGCGGTCAGAAGGGCTGATGTACTCCTGAGGGGAACAGGGCGGGCAGGGGCGGTCAGAGGGGCTGATGTACTCCTGAGGGAACAGGGCGGGCAGGGGGCGGTCAGAGGGGCTGATGTACTCCTGAGGGGAACAGGGCGGGCAGGGGGCGGTCAGAGGGGCTGATGTACTCCTGAGGGGAACAGGGCGGGCAGGGGCGGTCAGAGGGGCTGATGTACTCCTGAGGGAACAGGGCGGGCAGGGGGCGGTCAGAGGGGCTGATGTACTCCTGAGGGAACAGGGCGGGCAGGGGGCGGTCAGAGGGGCTGATGTACTCCTGAGGGGAACAGGGCGGGCAGGGGGCGGTCAGAGGGGCTGATGTACTCCTGAGGGAACAGGGCGGGCAGGGGGCGGTAAGAGGGGCTGATGTACTCCTGAGGACAGGCAGGGAAGACGGGTGGTCAGAGGCTGGCAGGACAGGTGGCGGTCAGAGGGGCGAATGTATTCTTGAGAGCAAGCAGGGCGGAAGGACGGTCAGGGAGGCAGGGCAGGGGACGGTCAGAAAGGCTTGAGACATAGTCGACGGGCCGACCACGATGTTGGCAGTTATAATAACGCACCTGTTGGGCCATCGGGAGGCTTCAGAGGAGAGGCAAGCTAACCGGCTTCATTTCCGAAACGACAGATCGACACAGTCATGACCAAAATTAGTTAGGTGTCAGCTAGCGTAACTTCAAAGAGGCTGCACCGACAAGCTGCACTTCACGCCGACAGCCTGCCTCGGACCGAGCCAGACATGCGGTTCATTGTTTGTCATATCGGCATGGAACCGACCGCTAAAAAAACAAATCAGCACACGAGCCGTGAGTAAATGCCAGCTGTCGGAACCCGCGATCATATTGTATGCATACCACACTAATTCCGCCTCTAACGCCATCTACAGACAGGGCATCTAACCCGTATCGTCTCCAGGTGGGCCTCCTCTGCGTCTGAGTCTGACGAGTCAGAGTCGGAGTCGGACGATGTCGAGTAGCCTTCTGATTGGCCGGCGCCCTGCTGGGTGGGCGTGGCCTGGTCGCTGATTGGCTCCGGTGACCGCAGCAGCTGGTGCATGTGGATCAGCTTCACCGCCTGGTCCAGCCTGATGAGGGATGCAGAGGATTTTAGAATAACTCAACAGTTCGTGAACGTTCAAGAAACTCACATCACCACGAGACATCTCCACTAAGTGGCCCTGATAATGGCACATGCAAACAACACAAATAAACGAGCGAACACCGTTCGTGACCTGTTCCCGAAGATACCAACACCGAAGTCCGTCAAAAGCTATTGCACACACAATTCTGAATGTATAACATTATAACCATAAACACTAGCAGCAAGCAACCACTTAACCCTGCACGCGCGCGCGCGCATCGGAGACGCGGCGGCCGGCGACTCACTTTTCCAGCTGTATGAAGTGCAGCAGCAGGTTGTCGATGCGCCGGTGCCAGGCCAGGTAGAAGGCCAGCGCTCCGATGTGCCGCGTGCTCTGTAGCCGGTCATAGAGCCGCGCCGCGTCCACGTGATCGTAGGTGGCGCTAGTGACGCGCATGTAGTCCGGGTCGTCCGGCTCGAACTGCACGCAGGCCCGGTCCAGCACCAGGGTGTAGTCCTCCCGGTCCAGACACTCCTGCAGGGAACCGGGTCGGGGTCAGACGGACGGCAGGGGTACGACCAAACAGGCTGTGGTGAAACGCCCATATGCTATCGACTTGTCTCATGACTGATCAATGATAAACGAGGAGCGACCGTACGGCGTATAAGGTAATGCTTTTCCTTCCATAGATGTTTTTTGTTTCCTTCCCAGCTAGCCGGTAGGCTATTCCCGGGGGGGGGGGGGGTGGAGGGGATTAACTGGCAATGAGCCAGGTAGATATTTAACGTTACGTTAAGCCGGCTAATACTGTCCGGCACAGAAGCAGAAGCAAAGGCAAATATTTTACGTTAAACCGGCTCATGATCGTCCGGTGCAAATAGCAAGAGGGAGGCCGAAACAGGGAAACACAGACATTCAACACAAAAGTATGCAGGCACACAAACAATACTAGACACGATTCTAATACATATAAAAAATTAAGCGCATGCGGATGACAGGCCCAGATCACGGCCGCAACAGACACCCCGCGGCTAGATCGCAATAGTGAAGCCTAACAAATGTTTCACATTGCGACCGTCTCTGCAAAATTATCTGATGTATTATCTTATTTGTATTATATTTATTATCTTATTAAACTATCTTATTTTATATTATTTTTTATTATTATATTATTTTATTTTATCCCCAGTGACCCAGTGAGCCAAGATTACCCATCTTGGCTCACTGGGTCACTGGGGATAACATACAATAATAATATAATAAACATTAATATAAAATAAGATAATATAAAATAGAATAAGTACAAATGTGTAATGACCTAATGGGTAGTGTATTCCGCCGGGACAAATCCTAATTAATAAAAACCCGGAGCTTAGCCAATGGGAAAACCAGGGCCTTGCGAAAACCTGTGCGAAAACCAAATTGCACAGTAAAACCCCATATTATTACGTTATATAAATAGTTAAAATCTTGTGGTGTGGAGGAAATCATAAAGGAGTGTGAGTAAATCAGGATGGGAGTCACCAAGTAAGATATGAAGCGTTAGAGGCAGCCGATTAGCGGCTGTATAACGTAATAGCGGTTGTCGTGCTGTGTGATATAATGGGCATGTGAGAAGCAGATGTAAGCGTGTGTATAGCGTGTATAGCGTGTGTAACAGACACGTAGCCAGGATTTCGTCCAGGGGGGGGGGGGGGGGGGCGGCGCTTCGAAAGGGCCCCTTCCCGAGCGTTGAAAGGCCCCCCCCCCCAAAAACGCATGAAAAGGCAAGTTACAAGGCTGGAAAATGCAGTATAGCCGGTATGGCATGGGCCATACCAACGTTTAGGAGCTGGAGTTAGCAAACTGCCACATCAACTTTGGAACCAGCGACACGAATTTGGAATAAGCTATACCAACTTTGATTTTTTTAAGCTCAAGACCTGACTCTTAAACAAATTGCGCCGCGGAGCGGTGCGAAAATTTGAGTATTATGCCCTGGGTTGCTTTCTCATCAATGCGTCGCATTGCGTATGGTTGCGGACCTCTAAAATTGCTATATATATTTTTTTTTGCGTTTAAAAGTGCGGGGAAAAGGTGCTAAAATGAACTATTTTGCCCAATAATATAGGAAATAGCAACATAACACATAAATGCGCCGAGAAACTGACCGATTTTTTTCCTAACCCGCATATAATTGAATTTGTAGTTAAATTGCGCCGCGGAGCGGCGCGAAAATTTTGAGTTTGATTCCCTGTACAACTGTATTCTTACTGTTGAAAGGCCCAAGGTCCCTTCAGATCGTCTAGGGGCCCCTCTGACCTTTTCTACGCCCTTCCGACCTGTTCGGGGACTCATCTGGGATCCGCGAAGCGAAAGACATGATGTGGAGTGGGTGATATATATATATATATATATATATATATATATATATATATATATATATATATATATATATATATATATATATATATATATATATATATATATATATATATATATATATATATATATATATATATATATATATATATATATATATATATACATATATATATATATATATATATATATATATATATATATATATATATATATATATATATATATATATATATATATATTATATATATATATATATATATATATATATATATATATATATATATATATATATATATATATATATATATATATTATATATATATATATATATATATATATATATATATATATATATATATATATATATATATATATATATATATATATATATATATATATATATATATATATATATATATATATAATATATATATATATATATATATATATATATATATATATATATATATATATATATATATATATATATATATATATATATATATATATATATATATATATATATATATATATATATATAATGCAAAGAGGGCTTACTCTACAGGAAAAAATCAAATCGGATCTTTCGGGTATATTGTAGCACCCTGACGAAGGGTGTTACAATATACGCGAAAGCTCGCTTTTAATATTTTTATTGTGGAGTAAGTCCTTTTTGTATTTATTCTTCATCTGCGATCTCTACGTGCTTTGACCCTTCCGGTCTCACCAGAGACTCCTCTGACCTTCCAAGAAGCCCCTCTTGTGTGGCAAGGGGCCCATTCGGCCTGTTCAGAGGTCCTTCCGACCTGGCCAGGGACTGCACTGGCTGCTTTGTCGCCCTGCCGACATGCTCAGGGGCAGGGGCGGCGGATTGCGGGGCGCATGGTACCCACAATCCCCCTCAAATGAAAATCCTGGGGAGGGGAAGGGTCATGTTGCCCCAGATTGAGCAGGCTAAAATCTGGGAGGGGGGGGGGGGGACTACCTTTTGCCCCCAGGATTTTCGACTGGGTGGAATTTTGGGTACCCTGCCACCACAATCCGCCGCCCCTGCTCAGGGGCCCCTCCGACCTGCCCAGGGGCCCCTCCAGTCTGGCTAGGAACTCATCCGGCATGTTTAAGGGGCCTTCCGACCGGCCAAGCGACCCTTTCGGTCTAGCCAGGGGCCCCTCTGACTTGCCCAGGAGCCTCTCCGATCGGCCCAGCGACTCTTCTGGTCGGCCTGCGCTGGCTGCTTTGTCGCCCTTGCCTACATGCTCAAGGGGCCATCCGACCTGCTCTGGAGCCCCTCTGTGTTGGCCAGAGGCCACTTCGGCATGTTCAGGGGCCCTTCTTACCCGCCCAGGGGTCCTTTCGGTCTGATCAGGGGCCCCTCCGATCTGCGCAGGGGCCCTTTGAACTTTACAGGGGCTCTCTGGTCTCTCCAGGGTCCCTTTAACCTTCTAAGGGGCCCTTCCGACCTAGCAAGGGACTGCGCTGGCTGCTTTGTCGCCTTGTTACATGCTCCGAGGGCCCTCCGACCTGCCCTGGGGCCCCTCCGTGCTGGCTAGGGGCTCATTCGGCATGTTCATGGGCCCTTCTGACCCACCTAGGGGTCCTTTCGGTCTGGTCAGGGCCCCTCTGACCTGCACAGGGGCTCTCTTAACTTCCCAGGGGCCCTCTGGTCTGTCCAGGGGCCCTCCAACCTGCTCAGGGGCCCTCCAACCTGCTCAGGGGCCCTTATGACCTGGCAAAGGACTGCGCTGGCCGCTTTGTCGCCCTGTCGACATGCTCAGGGGCCTCTCAACCTGCCCAGGGGCCCCTCTGTGCTGGCTAGGGGCCCATTCGACGTGTTCAGGGGGCCCATTCGACGTGTTCAGGGGGCCCATTCGACGTGCTCAGGGGGCCCTCTGACCCGCTCAGTTGCCCTTTCGGTCTTGCCAGGGGCCCTCTGACATGCACAGGGCTCTTTTGAACGTCCAAGGGGTCCTCTGGTCTTTCAGAGGGCCCTGGTGGCCCTAAAGGGCCTCTGAAGTCCGCTAAACTCTCTAAAGACCACGCTTCGTGTAGTAAAGAGCCTACGAGACCGCGCGAAGCGCGGTCTCGTCGGCCCTTTTCGGCGCGCGCAGCGCGCCGAAAAGGGCCCTTCTGGCCTCTGGGGGGGGGGGGGGGGGGGCGCCCCCGCCGCCCTCCCCTTGGCTACGTGCCTGGTGTGTGACATCTGTGACATATGGGTGGCGGCTCGTGAGCTGTGAATGTATGAGTGTGTGATTTTGGCATGGACTAGCCTAAGCCGAGCGATAATAATTTATTTTAAACGAGTATGTTGATTTGATGACGGCCAGTGGGCGAGAACAGGTTTAATAGGGTATAGAATATAGACTAGTGCTAGCCCGTCCGCTCCGCTGGGCGATTAGCTGGCATCTCCGGGATGGAGGTATCCACACCAATTCAGCACGTGAATTAACTGGGACTTTTAAACTGAATAAACATAGCGGTGCCGGATGGACAGACACACAGATAGACATACGCTATCAAATAGTAATATAGACTAGCGCCTTGTGCTCGCTCCGCGTCGCACTCCCATAGATTCGCAATCCCGGTAGATGGATGGAGATTTGTAAAAAGGACTGTTTTGACTTGTTGGACTTGTCTGACTTGTCTGACTTGCTGGGCTTGCCGGGCTTGCTTGGCTTGCGGGGCTTGCGAGACTTGCTGGACTTGTTGGACTTGCTTCTCGAACTCCAACCAACCCATCTCCGACACAGCTATAGATATTTAAAGGGAGTGTGTCTACTGTTTTGGAATGTCAAAAATATTTTTTTCATGCGGTAAGTAGCTGTTGTTCGATTGTTGTATATGATGAAACTCACATCTGGAGCCCCTTTAGTTGAATTTTCACTTATATTGTTTTATGTTTATTTTTGTTTCGATATCTATTAAACGATCGCCACTATGGTGATGTTATGTAAAACGGCGCACATAAGACAATACAATTACGGTCACATCATGCAAGATAAAACGACGAGTTTTGCACAGCACGTTCTTGCCACTGTGAACTTTATTATGTGCAAGTTTCGTAGCTCTAATTTGATATCTTCTTAAAAAATGGCCATCGGCCATCATCGAAACGGCCATCATTGAAAAAACATGATGGCCGTCCAGTTTCTGTTCGGCTGCTGCTATCAGCGTGCACGAGCTGTTTTGTTGAATTGCTATTGGCCGGCGCTAACAATATGCTAGCAGTTTAATCGATACTTGCAGTGCTTCTAGTAGCGGAAGCCCTCTGGAGTCTACCCGATAGCTTTTTGCTCCCAAGCAAATTCCTGGAGTCTTTGAATATCTCAGCAACTAGGGTGAATCTGGAGAAATGAAGTAATGGCGCAATTCAGAAAATTGTGTTCTATAGACCAGTGTCAATAACCCCAACTAAGCGATGTGAGTAGGCACACTCCCTTTAAAGGGAAATAATGATCTTTTTCCACTAAAATGGAGTTAGCACTTGAAATCGCCAGACGAGATCAAAATATATTGTAAATTCATCACATTTTGCATGAAAACTTTCCTACCGAAAGATATTTCAAGTTAAAGTTGATAAGCGTTCCACACTTTTAACGACCGGTACTTGCACTATTTCTGACCTTTTGTCAAGTACTTTTGGTCCTCATCAAACTGCGGGCTTTTCCCGTATTGTTTTTTTACGCAATGGAGTGGAAAATATATTGCGCGTTCTGCTTGTTGTGATTATATGCCCGGCGATCTTCTAAAACTAACAGCGATTGGAAAAAGTGGAAATAAAATCGGAAGCTCATCGATGCACATCAACGGCGGCATAGTTAGTGGTTGCGACCCTCAATTTGTGAAAATAAATTCATTTGTTTTCAACATTAGGAGTATTGTATAATTTGTCTGTGGCTGTATATAACACTATGCTTTATATTATCATGAAAAATAATAATTTTTCCCCAAAAAACTAACAAACAATAACACAAAACTGGCAATTAAATCGGAAGCTCATCGATGCACATCGACGGCGACCTATTTAGCGTCGGCGATTTGTTTGCAAAGCATTGTCATGCTTCTCGGCGCACTTAACCATTGTGGCGAGTTGTTGCTAGTAGCGCTTTCGTTCTCCATGGCAACCAGGCGTGAGCCAATGAAAAGCCAGAACGTATTCCCTTTCTGGCTTTTGATTGGCTGACGCCTGGTTGCCATGGAGAACGAAAGCGCTACTAGCGTGTGTCCGAGCAGCGCTCAGTTTGATCGGAAATGTCACAGAGCCTCCAAAAATGCCGCAATCGATGTGAACAATGGTAGGGAAGGGCGAATTTGTCAATGACCTTCATGAAGTACACAAGGTACTTGTTTTGGTATTTTTCCCAAACTTACAACTTCGAATTTGGGAATAATTTTATTTAATTCTTAAATTTAAATAAAATAATTTTAAAACCATAGCGGTAGCCTAAGAAATTGTTGCTAAAAAAATCAAAAGGTCATTATTTCCCTTTAAGCAATAATAAATGTATCACGTGATCAATACCTACACCCCTACACCGGCAAAATAGTAGTGCGGCAAAACAATGGCCGAAGTGCGCCAAAAAAAATCAACCTTTGGACATGCCATATATGGTCATGCTCCGCCCCGTTATGGTCACGTGGCATTTGAAGGGGGGTTGCATCGGCGCGCGATCCGTCTGTGTAAATGAATGTGTAGTCGTGGTGCATGTGTTGAAATTCCATAAATATTGATTTAATATCGGCGAGATGAGTGTCCGGTTTAGATGTAGAAAAAAGCAAATTAGTGACGAGGGAGCGGTATGTCCAGAATGGAGTGAGGCTGGGGACAGGCGAAATCGATCGGGGTGTTAAGTTGCAAGTTTTAAGGGCATGCTCGATACGAATGCTAATTGTGGGATTTCGGTGCTGAGCGTTTGTGAGGATTCTGTTTGTGGGGAGATGTGATAATGTGTGGTATGTTGGATGTGTGGGGCGGGAGGCCGCGCGCGCGTAGAAGCGGAGCAGCTGATACGTGCGGCGTCGTGCGAGTGGAGGAATGTTTGTGTCTGTGTTGAGGTTGGTTGTGGGTGTCGTGCGGAGGTGGCGATTCGTAGGGCGGTGTTTTGTATTGGTTCGAGTCGGTCAATGTGGGTTGAGGATATATTGTCAAACAGAATATCCATCCCATTTACACATTTTCCGGTGTACTCGTCGATCCGTCCAGTTTCAGACCGATTTCAATTGTCCCATGTCTCTCTAAAATTGTCGAACGTGTCGTACATCAGCAGCTTTTCTCGTACATTTCCACCAATCACCTGTTCAGTGATTCTCAGCATGGGTTCCGCCGAAGGCACTCAGGTATCGGTCAGTGTACAGGCACATGTCATTTGCGAAAATTGTGAACATTAAGGGTCCTAGGGCAGTACCCTGATATACCCCAATCGGATTTGGCTGTTTTTCGGAGAGCTGTGGGCCATTCTCTAGCGTGTTGAGGCGAACTTGTTGGTGGTGGTCTCGAAAATAGCTTACAAACCAGTCAGTGTGGACACCGTACAGAGCAAGCTTTTCAATGAGCTTTTCATGGCTGACGACATCAAACCGTTTGCTTACGTCAAGCAGAATTAACAGCGCTATTTTACCGGCATCCATGGCGCTCAGGATGTGATCGGTCACATTGAGCAGTGCGGTATCGGTCAGTAAAACACCATTATAACAAGTAACAATGTTACAGCTTACAAATTAAACGTGATAACTAGTGCAACCTAGTAAGGAGTGGACACACCAGTTAAACTTAATAAATCAAACTACAGGGTCAATTCATGATCAATTCATCAGCTCAGTAACTGCTGCAGTATGAGATGCGAGTGCAGTCAAACAGAAACTACCCCAAATCATATTCCACTGTCATCACTAGTAACTAGGTGGGGTGGGGAAGAGCATACAATTTTATATTTAGTCATCCCAAAATATTTTTTATAACAAATAAGAAGTACCTATGGAACAAAACCACCTACCTATATGATAATTATTGTTAATACTATTGTAAATACATATTACTGAGAATATTTATTGATACACATTTACTATTTAGTTCCACATGAGAAAGGACATATTCAAGTCATATCATTGGTAGTTTTGGTAGTGAACAAATATTGTATTTTAGGCAATTACAATTATAAAGGTGGAAAGACTGCCCAATACAAGCAAAAACATTTTGCAAAGAAATCTTAAGTGGCCTAAGACCTTATCCCAGAATGCAAACCTGTCTAGTTCCACTTCAACTTCTATCACAATAGCTACATAATTTATATATGGCCTTGCATAATTCCACGTGACACCCTCCCCAACAATACTTTCCAAACCCCAATTCCACCCATACGTTCCAAACAAATGTGTTTTGATGCGTCACATTTGTGACGAATTCGCCAGGCCTGGGCCGTAAAAGAATCACGTGTGTCAATTCCGCAGCAGATCGATATTCGCGAATGTGTCACTTTGACAGATATTCACAACTTCATACCTCAGAATCGCGACGCCTCAGAATTGCGTGAAGACAATTGTTCATGTTCGTATTAGAAAATAAGCTGTAATATAAAATCCTAACCCTTGGGGCCAGTTCAAGTTTAAATATCAAAAAGTCCATCAGCCGACATCCTCAATATGTTAGGACATTTTCATTTTGGTCATTTTAAGTCATTTATGGTGATAAAGTTCGTCATTTCGGTGACGGGATTAATTGTGTGCACCGTTTTGAGCTCAACGATTCGCAATTGTCAAATACTTCAGCTGCCATTAGGCGCAGCAGTGAAGTTGTACCAAGGCAGTTGTACCAGAGTACTTATATCATTGAGTACTTACGTATTGATCAGTTATATCAATTGAGTTGTACGGCCTTGACCTTGGCAGTGAAGTAGCTTTGTTTCTCTGTGCCCAAGGTCTGTATAAATATGTGCCAAGGCCGTATAAGAATGGCTCCGTGCGTATGGCTGGCTTTGATGTTAGTTTTCAGACTCAGACTCAGACGTTTATTAAGGAGATCCACAACAAGCGTGCAGCTGTTACCACCTCTCGTCAGAAGATAAAAGAAGGTCGAATGGTCAGGTGGATGTGTAACACAGTCACTCACACATTCGTACAGGTCAAAGTGAAAACATCACACTACACATATACACACACACACACACACACACACACACACACACACACACACACACACACACACACACGCACACGCACACGCACACGCACACGCACACGCACACGCACACGCACACACACACGCACACGCACACACACACGCACACACACACGCACACGCACACGCACACGCACACACACACGCACACGCACACACACACACACACACACACGCACACACACACACGCACACACACACACGCACACACATCACTCATCACTCATCACACACGGGCCCGGGAAGCGGCTAATTGGAGTCAGTCGGGCTATTGTTATAGATATCTTGGCTTGGATAGTGAGGAAACCGAGGATACTCTGCAATTTCAGACAGGTTGATTATTTTATTTTTGTTCAAGATATGATTGTCACTCCCAATGTTTTTAGTACGTTTGTCATACTAAATGTCCAGAAAAACTTGCCTTTTCCCCATCATCCTGTGAAGTCTATTTATTATTTACTAGTCTATCAGCAGGGGTGCAACTTTGTATACTTTTGAGGATGCACTTGCACCCCCAATGT
This sequence comes from Chirona hameri, assembly GCA_036785665.1. Taxonomy (NCBI): domain Eukaryota; kingdom Metazoa; phylum Arthropoda; class Thecostraca; order Balanomorpha; family Balanidae; genus Chirona; species Chirona hameri. The sequence continues at coordinate 25,360 of JAXIVJ010002380.1, forward strand.
TGAATTTTGCATCCCAATGTTCCTTTTGCATCCCCAATGTTCCTTTTGCATCCCCAATTTTGATTTGCTAAGGAGGCCCCCTTACACAAAACGAGGCCCCTTGGGAGGACAGTCTGTGCTTGAAGATGGGCCCTCTGTGCTTAAAGGAGGCCCCCTGTACTTGAAGGAGGCCCCCTGTGCTCGAATGAGGCCCTCTGTGCTTAAAGGAGGCCCCTGTGCTTAAAGGAGGCCTATCTGTGCTTAAATGAGGCCCCTGTGCTTGATGGAGGTATATCTGAGCTTAAAGGAGGCCCGCTACGCTGAAAGAAGCCCCTGTGCTTGAAGGAGGCCACTCTGTTATTAAAGGAGGCCCTGTGCTTGAAGGAGGCCCCCTGTGCTCGAAGGAGGCCTTCTGTGCTTAAAGGAGGTCCCTGTGCTTAAAGGAGGCCTATCTGTGCTTAAATGATGCCCCTGTGCTTGAAGGAGGCCCCTCTGTACTTAAAGGAGGCCCCCTGTGATGGATGGAGGCCCCCTGTGCTTGGAGGAGGCCCCCATGTGTTTTAAGGAGGCCCCTCTGTGCTTGAAGGAGGACCCTCTGCGCTTAAAGGAGGTCCCTGTGCTTAAATGAGGACCCTCTGTGCCTGAAGGAGGCCCTCTGCGCTTAAAGGAGGCCCCCTGTGCTTGAAGGATGCCCCTCTTTGCTTAAAGAAGTCCCCTATGTGCTTTAAGGAGGCCCATCAGCACTTAAACTAGGCCACCTGTGCTTAAATGAGGCCCATCTGTGATTAAAAGAGGCCCCATGTGCTTTCAAGAGGCCCCTCTGTACTTAAAGGAGGCCCCCTGTGCTTGAAGGAGGCCCTTCTGTGCTTTAAGGAGGCCCCTCTGTGCTTGAAGGAGGACACTCTGCGCTTAAAGGAGGCGCCTGAGCTTAAAGGAGGCCCCTATGTGCTTAAAGGAGGCCCCTGGGCTTGAAAAAGGCCCCTTTGTGCTTGAAGGAAGCCCCTATGTGCATGAAGGAGGCCCCTCTGCGCGTATAGGCGGCCCCCTGTGCTTGAAGGAGGCCTCTCTGTACTTGTAGGAGGCCCCTCAGCACTTAAAAGATGTCACCTGTGCTTAAAGGAGGCCCATATGTGCTTAAAAGAGGCATCGCGCTTAAAGCAGCCCCCCCCCCTGTGCTTGAAGGAGGCCCTTGTGATTGGAAGAGACCCCTCTGTGCTTGAAGGAGACCCCTTTGCGCTTAAAGGAGGCTACTGAGCTTGACGGAGATCTCCTGTGCTTAAAAGAGGTCCATATGTGCTTAAAGGAGGCCCCTGTGCTTAAAGGAGACCCCTCTGTGCTTAAAGGAGGCCTCCTGTGTGCTTGAATGAGGCCCCTCTGTGCTTAAAGGAGGCCACTCTGCGCTTAAAGGAGGCCCCTGTGCTTAAAGGAGGCCCCTCTGTGCTTAAAGGAGGCCCCTCTGTGCTTAAAGGAGGCCCCTGTGCTTGCAGGATCTGTGCTTAAATGAGGCCCCTCTGTGCTTAAAAGGGGCCCTCTGTGCTGAACCCGCGCCCCGGTGGGCCTCTGTGACAACTTCGCCCTGGTGAGGGGGGGGGGGTCAAAATTAACCCCCGCCCTCTCATTGGAAAAATAAAAGGGCTCGAAAGACGCGGAAAAAAACATGCAAAAGCTCTTGACAAGGGCATTCGAAGTTACGTCAAGTATTATTTGGCTCATGTCAATGTTGAGGTAACCAGAGGTCATCAAAGGTCAGATATTCCAGTTTTAGGAATTCGCTTCGAACACCCCCAAATGTATCGGTAACTATGATAGCTAAGAACAAACGGAGAAAAGGAATCGAAACCTCTTGAAAAATGAGAAGAAAAAAATTGTGTACTCAAATTTTAGCTCAGATCAATAGTTTAGACTCCAGAGGTCACCAAAGGTCACGAGGGAATTTTCCCACAGTCCTGAATAACTTTGTATCGGTTAAACATAGAGCAATAATTTTAACACCAACGTATTGTTCTCGTCAAGACACTTCGAAACATATCAGTTGTGACCTGGTTAGGTCAACTTCAAAATTTGACCGCAGGTCAAGGTCATTTGGTGATACAGGTAATTTTACAGCAACAAAGACGACAGCTCGATTCCTATGGTTTGACCTCATGGCTCATGCAGTCCCTACTCTCTCTTGTACGGCCTTGATTTAGTCCATTTGGTCTAGTTATCTCAGCTGACCTAAGAGGCAAGCCGTTCTTGACCAGTGCCATCTAGAAAATAGTATTTAATAATAAAAACACATGTTTGGTTTAAAATTGTTTAATTTATTTTACACAAATTAGCAAATCATAAATATTGTAAGACAAAAATATATGAATCAATACATGCCGTGCAATGAATTGTACATTTTTTATAACTAAAACATCCACCATGGATACCTTGTCGGATACCTTGGCAGGATACCTTGGCAGGTACCTTGTCCATGGATACCTTGGCAGGTACCTTGTCGGCTGAACTAATCGCGGGCATTTTACTTCACAAACAAACGGACACGCGTCTAAATATATTGTTTGTGTACTGCGGCGGACGGCGCTGTACTATTATACTCCGTCTGCCAGCCTCGTGCAGTGCTGCTTCAAATATCCGCCTTGAAGTTTGAACTGTAATATTTGTCTGTTCTTCGAGTGGAAATTGACCTGTCCACCCTTCTAAATATAGTGCACGCAAGTCGCTGATCGGATAAAAATGATGTTTTCCATAGCTTAGTACCTTGAAGTCCGGCAGTCACTGGGGCATTTTTATGTAACACGACTCACTGGGAGGGGGGGGGGGGGCTTTTTAGCCCCCTTGTATCTGCGGAACCGCTGACTCAGTGGTTCGCGCCGACTCAAACGGAATTCGATAGCCCAGGAAATTTCATCGACCCCAAATAAATTGTGTTGACCTGGAGAGTGGATGTCACCGGTGACGTCACATGTCAGGTCAAGTAAAAATATTTGGACGTTTCTGATAACGCACGGTTTTGCCGTAACTATGGAATGAGAGAGGGGTGAAATATGTAGGATGCCTTAATACATGTAGCAAACATCGGAAGCTACACATGTCACCATCCCTGTACATTGTATTAAGTGAGGTCATCTCAGGTCAAGAGGTCAAATTGCAGTTTTTGGTTCAGTATGCTTTGCGATGCATGTTTATAACCTACATGTTCATCCTGAGCACGAAAATACACCCTAAATCTTCGTATATGCAACCCAATGCTCAATAATGGGCCATAGGTCATGGTCAAGGTCACCAATTTTCACAATTGTAGGTATGAGCTTATGACACTGAATCATACGACTGATATGCAAATGTGCAGCCTTACTTAGCACCGTTTCTACCTTTTGTTACTTTTCATGCCCGTTATTGACGTAATCAAGATCGTAGCAATGTTGGTATTGTAAGCTCTGCCTCAAACTATGTGCTATGTGGACCGACCATGTTTTGACCTTTGAAAGGTCATAAGTTAGTAGCCGTTGAACATATTGACTTAAACTCGCCACACATTCACAACACTAGTGTCTACCATATATATACCGTTTTTTTAATGATCACAAACTTCGAAAATATTTTGAAAAATATAATTTTGACTTTCAAAATTTTTGCAAATCCCGTGATGCAATAAATACAAATTTCGAGATAGCAGTTTGATAGTACTATTAATTACCTGTTATATGATGTATGTAAAGTATATATAGTTATATTTAAAACTGCATTTTCTACAATTTGTTTCATGTACGGCCTAATTTGGCTCGAAATCTGTCGGAAGTGACGTCACTATGACGCCATTTTCTCGTGACGTATTAGAAACCCAAAATTGTTATTTTGTTGACATGTGTAAACATGATGCCCAGAAAGGTACTGAAAGTTTGGCGTCGATAGCTGCATTCATTCTTGAGATGTTCCAAATATTCCTCAGGGGGGCTACCACAACCCCCTATCCCCAAACACAAATGAAGACAGCGGGGTAGAGTACCCCATATCCCAGCAACCGTTCGCTGGAAAAAATGTACTCCGTGTATATAATTTCCTTCATATGTCGGCAATGTTTCCATGTTGAAGCTCAATCAAATTTGGTGGCATTGCATACCTACAAATATGACGATCCTGAGGGCTGAGACCATGGACTTCTCTGCCATGCTGAAAATGATGCATTTTCAATCTAACATATGGATGGTGTGTTCAGTGTGTTTGACCGATAATAGTCGCAATAGCCGTTTTCACGAAGGATTTTGCGTTTGGGGCGTTTTGGGTAAATGGGTCTATAACTCGTAAGAACACGGCTTTTCCCGGTGATTTTTGATATCAATCGCACTTTATGAATTAATGCATTTTTTTTCTGGAAATTCCATTTGAATGATAACACCATAGTTCACTTAACATTAACAATTTCATCTTAAACTAGCTCTGGTGATGCCAGATGGCTGTGGTGGTTTGGGGCGTTTGGTGAGACTCCATCTTGCTCGAATCCCGGATGTGCGGGGTTCGGGAAATGGTCATATTTTGCAACGACATGATTTTCAGGAATAATAGCTTATTTCAATGAAAACTAGATGAATTAGTCCATTATATTTTCAGTCATATTCCTTTTTCATAGCAAGGATTAATGATAATTAGCGATTTCGTTTTGATCATTTGTTGTAAGATGACGAGAATGGCTCCGGCTCTGCGCTGGCTCCGCGCCCGACGCCCGGTAACCATGGCGACCACGTGACTCCGGCGCCAGCCGGCTCGTTACCATGGCGAAGAGCCAGCCGGTCGCCTGACGTCACGTTGCGCATGTGCAGAGCCGTGGTCTGCGCCCAGCCATGCCGTCCGTTCGATCCTAGAGCAGCTATTTGAGTTTTCAGTACCAGTGGCTGCAGAAAGCCCGCATGTTTCATGGGTTTATAAGGGCTTTTTCTGAGGTTCTTTCAGCTTTTTATGAGATTCATCAATTAATCAATTGATCAAATAAAGAACATTTGGTGTGATTCGTTGCTTAAGTAAATGAGTAAGGATTGTTCCGGTTTTCAGAAACCAACGAAGTTACCGCTCTAAATTAGACGATCTCAGCGGGATGGAGCGACGATGAATTAAGGCCTGCCTAGGCTTTTGACATTTGATTGCATTTGTCATCATAATATTATATTTCTTTGTCATTAATATCTTCAATTTTGCCCCAACTAACTGTCAATTGCGTATTTTATTTAATCCAAGCTAGTATACTAGTATACTTTTAGCCTCTTTTTAGGGCGTTTGCGGTATGTTTTGTAGAAGGAACTAACACAACACAAAATTGCCAGATTTGCTCCTGAATTTGAATATTCAAGGCAAACTAACGGGAAATATTGCATTGTAAGAGCATATACTTATTCATGAATTCATAAAATTGCGATTGATACCAACAATAACCGGGAAAAGCCGTGTTCTTACGAGCTATAGACCCAATCGCCCCAAACGCCCCAAGCGCCCCAATCGCCCCAAACGTAAAATCCTTCGTGAAAACGGTTAATCTAAGGCTTTGGATGGAAAGTATGTCCCAAAAACACAAATACCTTCATTTTAACATTTGACCTGACCTGACATGTGACCTTATTTTAACACTTTCGCATACACTTTAGATGCGTCTCATTAGCCGTTTTCTCGAAGGATTTTGCGTTTCAGGCGATTGGGGCGTTTGGGGCGTTTGGGGCGATTGGTGCGTTTGGGGTAAATGGGTCTATAGCTCTTAAGAACACGGCTTTTCCCGGTGATTTTTGGCATCAATCGCAATTTTATTAATTACTGTATAAGTATATGCTCTTGCAATTCAATATTTACCGCTAGTTTGCTTTGAATATTCAACTTCTTGAGCAAATCTGGCAATTTTGGGTTGCGTTAGCTCCTTCTACAAAATATACCGAAAACGCCCCAAAAGAGGCTAACAAGTATACTAGATAATCAGCTTTGATTAAATAAAATACGCAATTGACTCTTAGTTAGGGCAAAATTGAAGATATTAATGACAAAGAAATATAATATTATGATGACAAATGCAATCAAATGTCAGAAGCATAGACAGGCCTTAATTCATCGTCGCTCCGTCCCGCTGAGATCGTCTAATTTAGAGCGGTGACTTCGTTGGTTTCTGAAAACCAGAACAATCCTTACTCATTTATTTAAGCAACGAATCACACCAAATGTTCTTGATTTGATCAATTGATTAATTGATGAATCTCATTAAAAAAAACTGAAAGAACCTCAGAAAAAGCACTTATAAACCCATGAAACATGCGGGCTTTCTGCAGCCACTGGTACTGAAAACTCAAAAATGGTTGCTCTAGATCGAACGGACTGGGGCTGGGCGCAGACCACGGCTCTGCACATGCGCAACGTGACGTCATGCGACCGGCTGGCCCGTCGCCATGGTGACGGGCCGGCTGGCGCCGAAGCCACGTGGTCGCCATGGTTACCGGGCGGCGGCGCCTGCGCGGAGCCAGCGCAGAGCCGGAGCCAGCATTCTCGTCATCTTACAACAAATGATCAAAACGAAATCGCTAATTATCATTAACCTTTGCTATCAAAAGTGAATATGACTGAAAATATGAATGGACTAATTCATCTAGTTTTCATTGAAATATGCTATTATTCCTGAAAACCATGTCGTTGCAAAATATGACCATTTCCCGAACCCCGCACATCCGGGATTCGAGCAAGATGGAGTGTCACCAAATGCCCCAAACCACTACAGCCATCTGGCATCACCAGAGCTAGTTTAAGACGAAATTGTTAATTTTAATTAAACTATGGTTTTATTATTCAAATGGAATTTCCAGAAAAATGCATGAATTCATAAAGTTGCGATTGATATCAAAAATCACCGGGAAAAGCCGTGTTCTTACGAGCTATAGACCCATTTGCCCAAAACGCCTCAATCGCTCCAATCGCCCCAATCGCCCCAAACGCCCCAAACGCCCCAAACGCAAAATCCTCCGTGAAAACGGCAATAGGCGTTTTCATAGGGGCCGTTTTCACCAAGGATTTTGCGTTTGGGGTAATTGGGGCGTTTGGGGCGTTTGGGATGATTGGGGCGTTTGGGGTAAATGGGTGTATAGCTTGTAAGAACATGGCTTTTCCCGGTGATTTTTGGTATCAATCACAATTTTATGAATTAAGGTATAAGTATATGATCTTACAATGCAATATTTACCGTTAGTTTGCTTTGAATATTCAAATTCATGAGCAAATCTGGCAATTTTGGGTTGTGTTAGTTCCTTCTACAAAACATACCGCAAACGCCATAAAAAGAGTCTAATAGTATACTAGTATACTAGCTTTGATTAAATAAAATACGCAATTGACAGTTAGTTAGGGCAAAATTGAAGATAGTAATGACAAATAAATATAATATTAGGATGAAAAATGCAATCAAATGTCAAAAGCATAGCTTTAAAAAAACGACTTTAATTCAACGTGGCTCCGTCCCGCTGAGATCGTCCAATTTAGAGCGGTAACTTCGTTGGTTTCCGAAAACCGGAACAATCCTTACGCATTTCGAATCAACCCAAATGGTTTTGATTTGATTCCTTGATTAATTGATGAATCTCACAAAAAGCTGAAAAGACCTCAGAAAAAGCAGTTATAAACCCATGAAACATGCAGGCTTTCTGCAGCCACTGGTACTGAAAACTCAAAAATGGCTGCTCTAGATCGAACGGACGCCATTCCTGGGCGCAGACCAAGGCTCTGCGCATGCGCAACGTGACGTCAGGCGACCGGCCGGCGCCGGAGCCACTCCGGCCGGCTGGTCGCCATGGTGACCAGCCTGCCGGCGCCGGAGCCACGTGTGCAACGTGACGTCAGGCGACCCGCCGGCTCGTCGCCATGGTAACCGGGCGGCGGCACCTGCGCAGAGCTAGAGCAGAGCCGGAGCCAGCATTCCCGTCATCTTACAACAAATGATCAAAACGAAATCGCTAATTATGATTAATCCTTGCTTTCAAAAGGGAATATGACTGAAAATATGAATGGACTAATTCATCTAATTTTCATTGAAATAAGCTATTATTCTTGAAAACCATGTCGTTGCAAAATATGACCATTTCCCGAACCACGCACTTCCGGGATTCGAGCAAGATGGAGTCGCACCAAACGCCCCAAACCATCAGCCATCTGGCATCACCAGCGCTAGTTTAAGATAACATTGTTAATTTTAAGTAAACTATGGTGTTATCATGTCATATTCCTTTTTCATAGCAAGGATTAATGATAATTAGCGATTTCGTTTTGATCATTTGTTGTAAGATGACGAGAATGGCTCCGGCTCTGCGCTGGCTCCGCGCCCGACGCCCGGTAACCATGGCGACCACGTGACTCCGGCGCCAGCCGGCTCGTTACCATGGCGAAGAGCCAGCCGGTCGCCTGACGTCACGTTGCGCATGTGCAGAGCCGTGGTCTGCGCCCAGCCATGCCGTCCGTTCGATCCTAGAGCAGCTATTTGAGTTTTCAGTACCAGTGGCTGCAGAAAGCCCGCATGTTTCATGGGTTTATAAGGGCTTTTTCTGAGGTTCTTTCAGCTTTTTATGAGATTCATCAATTAATCAATTGATCAAATAAAGAACATTTGGTGTGATTCGTTGCTTAAGTAAATGAGTAAGGATTGTTCCGGTTTTCAGAAACCAACGAAGTTACCGCTCTAAATTAGACGATCTCAGCGGGATGGAGCGACGATGAATTAAGGCCTGCCTAGGCTTTTGACATTTGATTGCATTTGTCATCATAATATTATATTTCTTTGTCATTAATATCTTCAATTTTGCCCCAACTAACTGTCAATTGCGTATTTTATTTAATCCAAGCTAGTATACTAGTATACTTTTAGCCTCTTTTTAGGGCGTTTGCGGTATGTTTTGTAGAAGGAACTAACACAACACAAAATTGCCAGATTTGCTCCTGAATTTGAATATTCAAGGCAAACTAACGGGAAATATTGCATTGTAAGAGCATATACTTATTCATGAATTCATAAAATTGCGATTGATACCAACAATAACCGGGAAAAGCCGTGTTCTTACGAGCTATAGACCCAATCGCCCCAAACGCCCCAAGCGCCCCAATCGCCCCAAACGTAAAATCCTTCGTGAAAACGGTTAATCTAAGGCTTTGGATGGAAAGTATGTCCCAAAAACACAAATACCTTCATTTTAACATTTGACCTGACCTGACATGTGACCTTATTTTAACACTTTCGCATACACTTTAGATGCGTCTCATTAGCCGTTTTCTCGAAGGATTTTGCGTTTCAGGCGATTGGGGCGTTTGGGGCGTTTGGGGCGATTGGTGCGTTTGGGGTAAATGGGTCTATAGCTCTTAAGAACACGGCTTTTCCCGGTGATTTTTGGCATCAATCGCAATTTTATTAATTACTGTATAAGTATATGCTCTTGCAATTCAATATTTACCGCTAGTTTGCTTTGAATATTCAACTTCTTGAGCAAATCTGGCAATTTTGGGTTGCGTTAGCTCCTTCTACAAAATATACCGAAAACGCCCCAAAAGAGGCTAACAAGTATACTAGATAATCAGCTTTGATTAAATAAAATACGCAATTGACTCTTAGTTAGGGCAAAATTGAAGATATTAATGACAAAGAAATATAATATTATGATGACAAATGCAATCAAATGTCAGAAGCATAGACAGGCCTTAATTCATCGTCGCTCCGTCCCGCTGAGATCGTCTAATTTAGAGCGGTGACTTCGTTGGTTTCTGAAAACCAGAACAATCCTTACTCATTTATTTAAGCAACGAATCACACCAAATGTTCTTGATTTGATCAATTGATTAATTGATGAATCTCATTAAAAAAACTGAAAGAACCTCAGAAAAAGCACTTATAAACCCATGAAACATGCGGGCTTTCTGCAGCCACTGGTACTGAAAACTCAAAAATGGTTGCTCTAGATCGAACGGACTGGGGCTGGGCGCAGACCACGGCTCTGCACATGCGCAACGTGACGTCATGCGACCGGCTGGCCCGTCGCCATGGTGACGGGCCGGCTGGCGCCGAAGCCACGTGGTCGCCATGGTTACCGGGCGGCGGCGCCTGCGCGGAGCCAGCGCAGAGCCGGAGCCAGCATTCTCGTCATCTTACAACAAATGATCAAAACGAAATCGCTAATTATCATTAACCTTTGCTATCAAAAGTGAATATGACTGAAAATATGAATGGACTAATTCATCTAGTTTTCATTGAAATATGCTATTATTCCTGAAAACCATGTCGTTGCAAAATATGACCATTTCCCGAACCCCGCACATCCGGGATTCGAGCAAGATGGAGTGTCACCAAATGCCCCAAACCACTACAGCCATCTGGCATCACCAGAGCTAGTTTAAGACGAAATTGTTAATTTTAATTAAACTATGGTTTTATTATTCAAATGGAATTTCCAGAAAAATGCATGAATTCATAAAGTTGCGATTGATATCAAAAATCACCGGGAAAAGCCGTGTTCTTACGAGCTATAGACCCATTTGCCCAAAACGCCTCAATCGCTCCAATCGCCCCAATCGCCCCAAACGCCCCAAACGCCCCAAACGCAAAATCCTCCGTGAAAACGGCAATAGGCGTTTTCATAGGGGCCGTTTTCACCAAGGATTTTGCGTTTGGGGTAATTGGGGCGTTTGGGGCGTTTGGGATGATTGGGGCGTTTGGGGTAAATGGGTGTATAGCTTGTAAGAACATGGCTTTTCCCGGTGATTTTTGGTATCAATCACAATTTTATGAATTAAGGTATAAGTATATGATCTTACAATGCAATATTTACCGTTAGTTTGCTTTGAATATTCAAATTCATGAGCAAATCTGGCAATTTTGGGTTGTGTTAGTTCCTTCTACAAAACATACCGCAAACGCCATAAAAAGAGTCTAATAGTATACTAGTATACTAGCTTTGATTAAATAAAATACGCAATTGACAGTTAGTTAGGGCAAAATTGAAGATAGTAATGACAAATAAATATAATATTAGGATGAAAAATGCAATCAAATGTCAAAAGCATAGCTTTAAAAAAACGACTTTAATTCAACGTGGCTCCGTCCCGCTGAGATCGTCCAATTTAGAGCGGTAACTTCGTTGGTTTCCGAAAACCGGAACAATCCTTACGCATTTCGAATCAACCCAAATGGTTTTGATTTGATTCCTTGATTAATTGATGAATCTCACAAAAAGCTGAAAAGACCTCAGAAAAAGCAGTTATAAACCCATGAAACATGCAGGCTTTCTGCAGCCACTGGTACTGAAAACTCAAAAATGGCTGCTCTAGATCGAACGGACGCCATTCCTGGGCGCAGACCAAGGCTCTGCGCATGCGCAACGTGACGTCAGGCGACCGGCCGGCGCCGGAGCCACTCCGGCCGGCTGGTCGCCATGGTGACCAGCCTGCCGGCGCCGGAGCCACGTGTGCAACGTGACGTCAGGCGACCCGCCGGCTCGTCGCCATGGTAACCGGGCGGCGGCACCTGCGCAGAGCTAGAGCAGAGCCGGAGCCAGCATTCCCGTCATCTTACAACAAATGATCAAAACGAAATCGCTAATTATGATTAATCCTTGCTTTCAAAAGGGAATATGACTGAAAATATGAATGGACTAATTCATCTAATTTTCATTGAAATAAGCTATTATTCTTGAAAACCATGTCGTTGCAAAATATGACCATTTCCCGAACCACGCACTTCCGGGATTCGAGCAAGATGGAGTCGCACCAAACGCCCCAAACCATCAGCCATCTGGCATCACCAGCGCTAGTTTAAGATAACATTGTTAATTTTAAGTAAACTATGGTGTTATCATGAAATTGGAATTTCCAGAAAAAAATGCATTTATTCATAAAGTTGCGATTGATACCAAAAATCACCGGGAAAAGCCGCGTTCTTACCAGCTATAGACCCAATCGCCCCAATCGCCCCAAATCGCCACAATCGCCCCAGTCGCCCGAAACGCAAAATCCTTCGTGAAAACGACTAATAGCCGTTTTCACGAAGGATTTTGCGTTTGGGGCGTTTGGGGCGTTTGGGGCGATTGGGGCGATTGGGGCGATTGGGGCGATTGGGGCGTTTTGGGTAAATGGGTCTATAGCTCGTAAGAATACGGCTTTCCCGGTGATTTTTAATATCAATCGCAACTTTATGAATTAATGCATTTTTCTGGAAATTCCATTTTAATGATAACACCATAGTTTACTTAAAATTAACAATTTCATCTTAAACTAGCTCTGGTGATGCCAGATGGCTGTGGTGGTTTGGGGCGTTTGGTGAGATTCCATCTTGCTCGAATCCCGGATGTGCGGGGTTCGGGAATTGGTCATATTTTGCAACGACATGGTTTTCAGGAATAATAGATTATTTCAATGAAAACTAGATGAATTAGTCCATTCCATATTTTCAGTCATATTCAATTTTGATAGCAAAGATTAATGATAATGAGCATTTCGTTTTGATCATTTGTTGTAAGATGACGAGAATGCTGGCTCCGGCTCTGCGCTGACTCCACGCAGGCACCGCCGCCCGGTAACCATGGCGACCACGTGGCTCCGGCGCCAGCCGGCCCGTCACCATGGCGACGGGCCAGCCGGTCGCCTGACGTCACGTTGCGCATGTGCAGAGCCGTGGTCTGCGCCCAGCCATACCGTCCGTTCGATCTAGAGCAACCATTTTTGAGTTTTCAGTACCAGTGACTGCAGAAAGCCCGCATGTTTCATGGGTTTATAAGTGTTTTTTTTCTTCTGAGGTTCTTTCAGCTTTCCATGAGATTCATCAATTAATCAATTGATCAAATCAAGAACATTTGGTATGATTCGTTGCTTAAATAAATGAGTACCTAAGGATTGTTCCGGTTTTCAGAAACCAACGAAGTAACCGCTCTAAATTAGACGATCTCAGCGGGACGAAGCGACGATGAATTAAGGCCTGTCCATGCTTTTGACATTTGATTGCATTTGTCATCATAATATTATATTTTTTGTCATTAATATCTTAAATTTTGCCCTAACTAAGTGTCAATTTCGTATTTTATTTAATCAAAGCTGATTATATAGTATACTTGTTATACTTGTTATATAGTATACTCTTTTGGGCCGTTTTCGGTATATTTTGTAGAAGGAACTAACGCAACCCAAAATTGCCAGATTTGCTCAAGAATTTGAATATTCAAAGCAAACTAACGGGAAATATTGAATTGTAAGAGCATATATTTATACATTAATTCATACAATTGCGATTGATACCAAAAATCACCGGAAAAAGCCGTGTTCTTACGAGCTATAGACCCATTTACCCCAAACGCCCCAATCGCCCCAAACAAAGTAAGGATTGTTCCGGTTTTCAGAAACCAACGAAGTTACGTCTCTAAATTAGACGATCTCAGCGGGACGGAGCGACGATGAATTAAGGCCCGTCTATGCTTTTGACATTTTATTGCATTTGTCATCATAATATTATATTTATTTGTCATTAATATCTTCAATTTTGCCCTAACTGTCAATTGCGTATTTTATTTAATCAAAGCTAGTATACTAGTATACTTTTGGCCTCTTTTTAGGGCGTTTGCGGTATGTTTTGTTGAAGGAACTAACACAACACAAAGTTGCCAGATTTGCTCCTGAATTTGAATATTCAAAGCAAACTAACGGGAAATATTGCATTGTAAGATCATATACTTATTCATGAATTCATAAAATTGCGATTGATACCAAAAATATCCGGGAAAAGCCTTGTTCTTACGAGCTATAGACCCAATCGCCCCAAACACCCCAAACGCCCCAAACGTAAAATCCTTCGTGAAAACGGCTAATAGCCGTTTTCACGAAGGATTTTACGTTTCGGGCGATTGGGGCGTTTCGGGCGATTGGGGCGATTGGGGCGATTGGGGCGTTTTGGGTTAAAAGGGTCTATAACTCGTAAGGACACGGCTTTCTCGGTGATTTTTTTTAAAATATAAATCGCAACTTTATGAATTAATGCATTTTAAAACTAAAAAAGCGATTTTGAAAAAAAAAATGGATCAGGAATAGTATAAGAACAATTTGGCAATCACGGATTTTCGATTTTTTTGCTTATATGTCACGTGACCTCGAGACCTACTTTTTGCGCCGTGACCTTGACCTGTTGGAAACTGAAATGAACATTTTCGTCTGACGACGATTTGAGTTTCATTGATGTCCTTCCGTATAAAAAAATGGGGTTCGAGCTGTAAAAACTACTTTTCCACAGTAAGACAGACATTTTTTTCTTCAAATTCGCCGTCAGACCATTTGTAATTTTCTTGAAAAGTTGCGCACTGGGGGTTTCAAGGGCGAGGAATTCATTGGTGGTGACCCCAAAAAAAAATCCCCAAAATATTTTCCAAGATAAGGCCTTCCGAAAATTTCCCAAGTTCACTGTATTTTTGACGACCAATAACTCCGAGACCAAAGAAGCGATTTTGATAAACTTTTTTTTGTTTGGATCGGGATTAGTCAAAGAACAATTTGGTAATCTCGGATTTTCTATTTCATTTTTTGGTCACGTGACCTGACATTTTGCGTTGTGACCTTGACCTGTTGGAAACTAAAATTAACATTTTGATCTGATGACGATTTGAGTTCCATCGATGTCCTTTCGTATACAAAATCTAAAAAGTGGTGTTCGACCTGTAAAAACTACTTTTGAGCCTTGCAATGCTGACACAATACGCTGTTTGGGTACGTTACGTTGTATTGGCCTGACAGGTCATATGGCGACCTGATGTCGGTGTGACAGGCACCAACCGAGAGGTTTCGTCGTCAGGAGTCACTCTGGACTTTGTTTCGAAAGCGTATGTCAAGTAGATGCGAAGTTATCGACGGACAGGTGCCCGAATAGCGTATTATGTCAGCATTGCAAGACTCAAAAATAATTTGTGCGGGTCGAACCCCACTTTTTTTAATTTGTATACGAAAAGATGAAGCTCATCGTCATCAGACGAAAATGTTAATTTCAGTTTCTAACAGGTGAAGGTCACGGCGCAAAAAGTAGGTCACGAGGTCACGCGACAAAAACAAAACAAAAACATCGAAATCCGTGATTGTCAAATTGTTCTTCGACTAATCCTGATCCAAACAAAACAAAAAGTTATCAAAGTTGCTTTTTTAGTTTCTGAGTTATTGGTCGTCAAAGTTAGGCCTGCACAGTGAACTTGGGAAAATACGGAAGGCCGTATCTTGATTTTTGTTTTGGTCACCACCCATGAATATTTGCACAACTTCTCATTTAAAGGTCCAGTGTTGTGCCCAGTGCACAACTTCTCAGGAAAATAAAAAATTGTCGGACGTCAAATTTGCAAATTTTGGTTGTCTTACTGTGTAATGCCCCAAAGGTTGTTATCCGGGGGGGGGGGGGGGGGTAGCACGTGAGTGGTAACACATACGCTTCTTAACCCGCGACTTACTGGGGGGGCTATTTTTTGCCCCCCCTCCCGTTATTTTGCAATAACTCCTAAGCCAACACCAGTATCGTCACCAAACTTGCAGTACCATCTCTTACATCAATTCTACACTTGTTGGAAAAAGGGAAAATATGAGGTTATCATAGGTCAACCGGGAATGACGTCAGAGTGACGTCATGTTCTTCGGTTTTTGTTGCAAAATAATGGTTTGCGGAACATGCTGTCAAAGGTACGATGTTTAAGATAAACTCAATTGTCTTAAATCAAATTATCGACAATAGACCGGGCTATCCAACTGCTGTCTCGGATTTTTGAGTTTTGTTTATTCAAAATTTTGAGAAATCCAAATACATTGTTTTTTGTTTTTACAAAATTTTCAATAAAAAATCAGAAATATCCAAAACCGGAATATATGTGATCGAGACGTGTTCGGTGAATATGTGTACCAAATTTGAAGTCGATATCTTAAAAAATTACTGACTTATGACCTTTAAATGAAAAAAAATCGACCACCTCTCACAGCATTACTATGCATAAATAACGCATTTCCGTTTTTGCTTTTTACTTTTATTTATATGGAACAAACAATGTTCTAAGGTCATTGTTAGTGTTCTAAACGAAAAACCAACCCATAAACATTTGTTATAACGCCTAATGACCGTAATCTGCAGTTTGACCTCGTGACCTCGGATGACCTTGACCTGACCCAAGGTAATAAACAGCTTAGAAAGGTACTTAGAAGTGTCAGACACACGAATAATACCGATTTATCGACAGCTTATGCGTTTAATATCGCAATTTTGCGCGACAATTCCACCCATCGAGATCTTTTGACACGGTCAAACATTTTGTACTTGACCTGACCTGTGACGTCATCGGTGACCCTGAGGTCAACAATATTATGTTTCACCCGATAAATTTCCCAGGGCTATCCAATTCAGTTTGAATTTTTACATTCGGTCCAGTAGTTCCGGAGATCCGAGGGGGGGGGGGGAATAGCCCCCCCCCCCCCCCCAGTAAGTCGCGTTATGAAATATACCCCAGTAACTCGCGGGTTAACGTGGCTTACTTGCAGGCATATCAGGGGCGAGGAACTGGCGGAGGCCTCCTGACAACTTGCCAGGAGGCCCCCGCTACGATTTCCATCCCCAATGTCATTTCCAAAGTTACACCCCTGAGTCTATGTCAACATTGATCAAATAGGTAGTAGGTTACGTACTTCAACCTTGTTTGAAGAAGGCGAAGCTATTACAATTACAACCCAAACATTGCATTGTGTGATGTTGAGAGCATACTTATTACATACTTATTTTTTTAAACTATTTTAAGCTGCTCGTTTGGACTTGCGTGATCCTATCATGCTGTTTATTTTTGCAAACCACCAAGGATGAAAGAAGTCTACTCACCTTGACCTGTTCCACTCTTCTGTTAGTCTGTGGTTGATTATTTATCTCAAGTTCCAACTTCTGTGGGATTTCTTTACTCAATGGTCCATATATATCCATTATCCATTGGTGTTTCAATGTGGTGTGTGTTAAAATGGTGCAAAATGCACATTGCAAACTATAAATATTCCTGTTAAAAGAGTTTAAGTGTAGAATGAAGTATACATGCAGATTGCTAGCTGCCGAGTGCCGGGCCTGGCGGTGCTGCCACATGTGGCCGGCCTTGATACCGGTCCCAACTCATGCATGCGCGGTGGCGGTGCGGGACCGGTTCCTGTTTTTTTTTTGTGGAAATTTTTGCATCTCTAATTCTTACCCATATGTGCAGTTTTACCGTGTGACCTGTTCTCATGAAAAGCCACGATAGTGGATGAGACGTGATGTGAAATAAATAAATAAATAAAAGGCATTATAGTCCAGGATGAGACGGATCAGGGATGTATACAGGCGGAGTAGGGTGAGCCGGTCAGCATCCCACTCTCGCCCTGCAATACATTTTAAAATATTTCGACGGCAGGAACAACGTCGTTTAATATCAGCGAAATGAGCAGTGAAATTGAGGCGTCTGTCTAACGTTAACCCTCGCCGTGCCGGGGGGGGGGGGGGGGGGGGGGGTTAACCCTCGCCGTGCGTTTAGACGACCCGGTTTTTCGAGACGGTTTTTCGAGGATAGCGAAGAAAAAAACGTCGGCGCGCAGCGCCGCCGTTTTTGGCACAGCTGTTCGGCCATCCATTGCACATATTATGTTAAAAAAAATACCTCGGGTCATCTCAGGTCAGGTCACCAGACCAGGTCACGTGACCCACCACCAAAAATGTTTCCGGTCGCACCACAGGAACAGTTTTGGGCCGATCGATTTCGTACTTACAGGATTTCATAGAGCAATGGTACCTATAATACGTTTATCTCGGATTTTTTTTGTATATTGGTGACCTAAGGTCGGGTCAATTTCGTGACCTCCCCATTATGTCAATGGGGAAATAATAAAATGCTTCCTATTCTGAGAATACGAAACATATCAGCACAATTCCTTCTGGATCATGCTAGCATAAGCCATTCTTGAATTTCCAGGTGCAATTTTTGTTCGGTGACCCCTACAGGGTCAGATGAGGTCACCCGAGGTCACTAACACTTTTTTTGCCAATAACTCTCGACAAAATCAAGATAGAGAAGTGAAACTGGCACCAATGTGTTTGTCTCGTCGAAGAACGTCTCCCAATGTGCAACATGACCTAATTGAGTCATCACTTGGCCTTGACCTGAGGTCAAATTTCTAAGTTGACCTAACCTGGTCATCATGCATATGATACGAAGCGCCTTGACGAGACAAACACGATGGAGTCAAAATTATTTCCCTATCTTTGTTAGGTAAACAAAATATTTATATAGAAGATGAAAGAAGAAGAAGATATATAAGATGAAAACTGTTTTGCTAAACAAATAGCCTTTTTGACATTTGATGAGCTCTGGAGCCTAAACTATTCACCTGAGCTCAAATCTGAGGACAACCTGTCGATTGCATTTTGCAAGAGCTTTCCACTGTTCTTTTCCGTTTGTTCCTAGCTATCATAGTTCCTGTGCTATCCGGGAATATCTGGAGCGAAGTCCTAAAACTTGAAAATCTGACACTTGATGATCTCTGGTGACCTCAATATTGACTTGAAAAAATTGCCTGAAATAGTTTCAAAATGCATTTTGACGAGCTTTCGAACGGTATTATTGGTTTTTGTCTACGTCCAATAGGAGCCGAGTTAGAGGGGGGGCGTCGAAACGCCCCCCCCCCCCCGTACGGCGAAGGTGGCGTCGAGCACCGTCACGGCGCGGGTTAAAGGAAATAGTTCACCTTCAACATTAGTTTTGAACTGAGATAGCAGTTTTGTAGCCCGTGTTGGGAAACCCCTGTCTGCAAGTTTTATTGACTGCAAAGACTCTCCAGCCGAATATATTTGAGTTTTTGGCGAAGGAATGCGGTGCTGGCGAAAGAATGTTGTATTGGTTCTAGCCCGGGCAGAGGCTATACCATCAGCCAATCAGCTTGCAGCTGGTGCTAGTAAGCGAATCGCCGGCCGCCGGTTGGCACATCTCCAATGCGAGTCTATCTTTACGCGACTACTTTCGAATCTGATTGGCTGAACCATTTTTTACATTCGCGTGACGTCAGGACTCTGACTCAGAGAATATGCATATCGTTTTGATAAACAATACAAATTTATGGCCTTCTGTCCTGAATCTGCGCGATATAAGGCCATTTTTGTTTACAATATCAAAAGAAATTGTATTAAACAATGTAATCAAATCGTGTTGGGTAAACATTTTCCAAGGTGAACTATTTCCTTTAAGCCCATGTACTTAAAGGTTTTGACTTCTGGGATAGGTTCGTTATTTAAGGTTAAAAGGATTATAGGCTGGTTATGGGGCTGTTTAGAAAAGATGAGGCAAGCTGATTTATCAGGGGAGATCTGTAATCCCCACTGGAGACACCAGTCGTTAATATGATTAAGGGCTGAATGATTTGATTAGCGCGATTGACGCTAGGGTGGGAGATCCGCACCGCTAAATCGTCTGCGTAAAGTGAGTATTTAAGTTGGAGGAAAATGCTGTGAATATCGCGAAAAACGTCGTTTATTAAGATTAAAAAGAGGGTCGGTGAAATGACGCAGCCCTGCGGGACACCGTGCTGCTGAGCCTCGGGTGCAGAACAGGTGTTCCCGCAGCGGACCGAGAAAGAACGTTCTGTTATATTTGTTTTTATGAACGTGGCAAGACGGCCACGTATGCCTATGTTGTGTAACTTAATTAGCTAGGCTTATGTAATGCACTTTATCAAAGGCGGCTTTAAAATCGAGGAAGAGAGCTACTGTAACGTATTTGGATTGGAAACCGCGCTGTGCTGAATCAATTAAGTAGACAAGGCTGTCCGGCGTCCGCTGTGGAGCGTCCAGGGCGGAAGTCGTTCTGATGGGGTGAGAGGCACTAGGCAGTGTTGGATTTTTCATTTCATGACCTGGCCCCGGAAAGTAAAAATCCATAGGTGTAGAGTACAATTGTATTGTTAGAAAAAATAAGATTTTCATTTTTTTAACATTATTTTACTTGGAAAGTTCATTCCCTGTTAATTCACATACATTTTACATGGAATTCCTGATTTGTAAAAGATTTTTACTTGTGGGGAAAATGAAATTTTATTTTAACTACAATGTCGGTAAGATCAGGTGACAAGGGAGCATATTTTGAGAAAAAATGAAGAGAGCAAATTCCTGTGGACCCAAAAAAGCCAGAAAATTGCCAAAATTCCAAGGTTGGTGAGAGGAGATTATTAGGTTCTAGATACTTATTAGGTTTATTAGGTTCTAGAGTCTTCCATTGGCCATTCGTTCGAAGATTTTGCAGACACAGCTTGAAACAGAAATAGGTCGGTAGCTGGCAGGATCAGAGGGTGGTTTGCGGGGTTTTGATATGGGGATCATAGTTCCATGGAAGATTTTGCAGACACAGCTTGAAACAGAAATAGGTCGGTAGCTGGCAGGATCAGAGGGTGGTTTGCGGGGTTTTGATATGGGGATGAGTGTATATGGGGATATGGGGATGAGCGCCAGGTGGCCGGAAAAGTTCCGTCCTCCCATAGCTGATTTAGACCAGAGAGAAGGTTAACAAGCTCAGACTCAGTAAGTTTTCTGAAAAACTGGTATGCCAGCTGGTCCGGGCCGACAGAAGCGTTGCCACATTTGCTGATGGCAAGACGTAGCTCGTACTTAGTGAATAGGTGATTGTAATGTTCAGTGCTGGCGGAGTGAAAGTGTCATGTAGCAAGGGTGGTGTTGAGTGTTGTGCAACTGTTCTGTGTACTGGTTGTGTGCTGAGACGCGGGCGTAGTGGGCTGCAAACTGAGTCACGACGTCGAATGGTGTACTGTAGTGTTGATTATTAATTACTAAGTGTGGTATTTTATAAAGTGGAGAACGTTTATTTGTAAAGCATTTGATCAGGGACCAATTTTTCGAGAGGCGTGAAGCGATTAAAAGTATTCGATACATTTTCCCAACTATCTTTTTTAGCTTTAATGATAATTTTCCGGGCTTGCAGGCGCGCTTTGCGTGCTGCCTATTCGTGTTCAGTGCAGATACAGCGGCTGCATACACGCAGAGCCCGGCGGCGTAATGCGACAGCGCGCTGGCAGCCAGCATTCCACCAGGGGGCGTGTTTACGCCCTTGAGGAGGGCGGGTGTGGGGGATATGCTCGTGAGCTGAGGCTAATATTGTATTTAAGAAAGTAGGGAGATCTAGTCTATAATCATAAGAGTTTTCATCGATGTGATTTTGAAAAGAAATCCAGTCCGCTCTGCGGAGATTCCAGCGCGGAAGGAAATTGAAAATGGTTTGTCCTGAAGAGACTTCTAAGTTTAAGTGCATTGGGTAATGATCACTGAAAAGCGGGTCTGTTTGAACTTGTGCAGTGAATAGTGTTGCTAGCTGTGGAGAAGCGAGGGCCAGATCAATTACCGAGTAACTGGTCTGTCCTGCTCTCATGTAGTGGTATGTTGGCGTAGTGTCGTTGAGGAAGATAAGGTTGTGTTGGTCGAGGAGTGTGTGTAACATGTGTCCGCGGGTGTTATTTGTGTGGCAGCCCAATTGAGCATTCAAATCACCTAGGAGGAGACAGGGAGAGGGGATTTGACCAAAAAAATGATCCAGTTGTCCAGCAGACACAGGAAGAGAAGGAGTAAGATAGATTGAAAGAATAGTGATTTCTCGCTGTGCAATTTTTACGTTAGCAGCAACATGATTTATGGGGGAGTCAAAAAAGACTTGGTGATGAAGCATTGCATTGGAAATATACAGTGCCGCGCCGCCCCGGCGCGACGGCTCATTTACGTTATTGCAGTAAAGGGAATATCCAAATGGGGTTAACCTATAATTATCAGCGTCAGAGTCGACAAAATGGGTCTCTTGAACGGCGGCTATTAATGTTTTTTTTTTTGTTGACGACATATTCTCGGAATTCTGCCCAGTTGGATATCAGGGATCTGGTATTCCACCGAAGCAAGAATTCCTCTGTGTTATTGTTCATTTATTGATTTTGCGTGTCTGGCGGCGGGTGCGACTGCGTGAGAAGTGTTGTGAGGGGCTAGGGACCGGCCTGGTTCGCGAGGCTCCGTGGCTGATAGGGGACGGCGAATGCGAGAAGAGGGGTCTGGACGGAGCGGAGCATCCGGGGTTCCCCAGCTGCAGAGGAGCTGGGGGCGGGGAGCGGACGCCGCGATGGGGCGCTTCCGGGTTACCGCAGGGGTAGCGAGGGCCACTGGAGGGCCGGGGGACTCGGTCAGCACGCTGGCGGGGCGGGGTGGGGGCTGGGGGAGGTGTTTGGGCGGAGGGAGGCGCCCAGGGGTCCATGAGGGGGCGTGGGGGGGACTGCTTTCTGGCGGGAGGGAGGGACGGCCACGTTGCCCTGCCTGGAGCGATGCGTTGCATCCGGTGGGTCTCCCGAGCGTGCCTCTGTCTGTTTTGGTGCTCCTGTTTGGCTTCCCGCTTCAGCGGGCAGAGCACGTTCCAGGCGCAGTTGGTGCACAGGGGGTCTGCGGTGCAGCCCTCTGTGGGGTGCTCCATGGAGCAGCGGCCACAGGTGGGGAACCGCCGCCTGCACCCCCGGCTTTCATGGGAGCCGATGTCCCAGCAGTTGCGACACTGCGGGAGAGCCGGGACCCACGGGTTCACTTCCATGACCGAGTAGCCGCAGACGATAGCCTGCGGCAGGACTGATCCACGGAAACTAATCCGGATCGTCGGATTAGGGCTCATCTCTGCCAGGTTCCGGCTTGCCAGGCGCTGGACCTGGCAGACTCCCCGCTCCTTGAGCTCGTCCAGGAGCTTAGCGCAGCAGCGTGGCCAGCAGCTGTTCGCTGCGGACACTCCCCTGCACCGCGTTCAGGCGGTCGGCCAGGCGAATATGGACGGGGTAGTCCATGAAACTCGCCATGGTAAGCAGGGTTGAGGCCTGGCCGCTGGAGCGGGCCTCCACCAGGAGGGCGCCAGACCTCAGGGCCTTTGCCGTGAGGACGTCACTGCACTTTGCCACTAAATGGCGGCGCAGCGCGAACGGGTTGGTTCGCGAGAAATTCTGACAGTCCATCCGGTTTATGAGCAGGAAGCTGGTCCCCTCTGGGGGGACCGTGCTGTTGGGGAGGTAGGCCGCGGGCTCGTCTGTCCCCCGCGGCGGTGGTCCCGTGGGCGGGCCCCCTGGCCGACATCGGCCCGTGGCGTGGCGGGAGGAGCCGCGGCTGACTCAGCCGGAGACGGTGTCTCGAGTTCGAGAGGGTCCCTGTGGGACCTGGTATGCGCGTTGTGGCATCTGCGCTGGGACAGTGCGTGGGTCGGTGGTGGTCATGGTTGAGTTTTCCCGGTGAACTCCGGTCAAACGATTAAAAAACGCCGTGACCGGTGCGTTGCGTAAGTGTTGGAAAGTGCGTTGCGTAAATGTAGAAATGTGTGGTGTTTGGTGGCGGACCGCGTGGAGCGCTGTCGGAAAATGTGTTTTTTTTTTGGCGGGAAATGTGTTTTTTTTTGGCGGGAAACTGAAGGTCAAATTTTTGGCGGAAAATGTAGCTGAAGGCAAGTGAAGCTGAGGCGAGTGGGTGTGAGGCTGGCTGAAGGCAGTGATATTAGAACCCATAGAGTATTAAGAAAGAGTTACAGAGAAAGAGTTACAGGGTAGGAGAGAGATGGTGAAAAAGAGCTCCAGGCCAGCTTGTTAAGTGCCTCTGCCACCCCTTGCGGGTCAAGCAGGACAGCGTCACCGTTAGGTTGCCACCGGTGGAGAGAGTATAGGAAAGATTAAAAGTAGCAAGAAAAACGGTGAGGCAAAGCGCAATCAAGTGAGTGAGGAGGGATTGGGCTATGTGGAGGGGTGGAGGGATGGACGCTGCGCGGCTCTAAAAAGAGCTGCGCAGTGCCGGGATCTGTGATCAGGGGGCGGAGGGGCGGTGGGTACAACTACTCGGCTCTAATGACAGCGGCGTAGAGGGGGGGGGGGGGGTGGAGGTTTGGGAGGAGAGTTACGTTAAAAATGGATAATTATCGCGAATTCCAGATGAACCTTTCGCGATGTGTGTGGATGTGTGTGTGTGTGTGTGTGTGTGTGTGTGTGTGTGTGTGTGTGTGTGTGTGTGTGTGTGTGTGTGTGTGTGTGTGTGTGCGTGTGTGCGTGTGTGCGTGTGTGCGTGCGTGCGTGCGTGCGTGCGTGCGTGCGTGCGTGCGTGCGTGCGTGTATGTTGTGGAAGTGGGTGCTTGTCGGTGGCGGACCGCGTAGAACGCTAGATCGGGTAAATGTGTCTGAAGGTCAAGTGTAGCTGAAGGCAGAGTGAGGCGTGGTGTGACGAATTTAACCCGTAGAGGTATAAGATAGTCCAGATTTAGAGTAGAAGTAAGGAGAGTTGATGAAAAGAGATCTCAGACTGGCTTCGTTGGACCAGCCTGCCACCCCACCAAGTCGTCAGCAGCCTGTTCGGGCCAAGCAGGCTGGCTATGCACCGTTAGGTTTCCGCCAGTGAACAGTGAGAGGACAGATAGATAAAAGCAGAATGGAGAGGCAAGAATCGCAAGGCAATGGACTTAAGCCTGTGGGCAAAAGAGGGGGAAAGGGGTGGGGGCTGAGGCTAGGGGGTGGATACTGCACCGCAGTGCAGTATCGGGATCTAGTGATCAGGGGGCGGTGGGCGGGTGGGATCCTCTACTCGGCTCTTGGAAGAGCGGAGTAGGGGTGGAGGCTTACGAGGGCTCAGCACCTGCGGCACCTGCAGCTTCTCTCGGAGACGCAGCTCGATCCAGCGACGCTCCTGTGGTGGCGGTGGGTACAGGTAGCGTTAACATTAACCGTTGATACAACAAATTCTGATGGAACCTTTGGTTGCCATAGGATGTTTGTGTTCAGTGTATCTAACCGTGAGGTACGGCTCTTCGAACATCTTTGGCGGCGTGACGCCGCGTTCCTGGTCGGGCAGGAAGATTTGACAGATGCGAGAGCGTTCATCCCAGTTGGCCGTCCGCAGCGTGCCGTTCGGCTCACGGACACTGATCATCCGCTTCTGAAACACGCCACCACCAACAATCATGTGATACAGATGCAATCCCGACCAATCACGTGAGACACACGCATTCTGCCGAAAAATCACATGAGACACACTCAAACCAACCAAACGTCTGCTTATGGCGACCGTTGTTGCGCATAAGGCATCTAATTTAGACATACACTTTCATCAACCTTCATAATATCCTTTCGCTCCGAGGCAGACCAGGACGTCGCTGAGCTCGATTCCTACCCTGTCGGCCAGGTCTGGAGAGATGTCTATGCAGACCAGTTTGGAGTCGTGCAGGCCGGCCAGTCGCGGGTCTTTGACCAGGACCCGCTCGATCGGCTTACGAGGGCTCAGCACCGGCGGCACCTGCAGCTTCTCTCGGAGACGCAGCTCGATCCGGCGACGCTCCTGTGGTGGAGGTGGGTACAGCAGTCAGAGACGCTGGAGAGGTCTGGGGAGACACAGCTCGATCCGGAGACGCTCCTGCTGTGGAGGTGGGTACAGCAGTCAGACACGTTGGAGAGGTCTGGGGAGACACAGCTTGATCCGGAGATGCTCCTGCTGTGGAGGTGGGTACAGCAGTCAGACACGTTGGAGAGGTCTGGGGAGACACAGCTCGATCCGGAGATGCTCCTGCTGTGGAGGTGGGTGCAGCAGTCAGAGATGTTGGAGAGGTCTGTGGACTACAGCTGTCGGGAAGGTCTGCTGCTGATGCTGGGGGTGTTCATTGATACGAAACTCACAGTAGGGAACTTGCAAAAACACAAATGCTATTTTGAACATTGGGGTACATTTCACCCATTACATTTGAAATGTCTTGAACAATTTTTTAAACAAAATATAGAAACAACATAACAGTGCACAACATTATTAACCTTATCAATGTCTTCTTCAGTCATGAACACATACTGAGGTGCCTCCAGCTTCTGGCCTAGTTTTCTGGGCTTAAACACCAGGTCATGTTGTCTGTCATTCAGCTGGAACAACAGCTCCTGGACCCTGCTGCTGAAGAAATATGGTGCAGGATCTCTGCTGGGTGGCCCTGAAATCAGCATGAAGAGTCAATAGCAACCTGTGCTTAAAGATGGTACTATACCCTGTTCATTAGCATGGCAAGCCAAAGGATTTTAAGTTTAGCAGCACAAACACCCATACAACAGTTGTGTGAGGTGAAAACTGGTGACTGTAGTACAGTATAACTAGTGCCCACATATGTACAAGTGTGGAAAAGGGAATGTTCAGAGGTAAGCCAAAGCCAAAAAGGATTAGCCTGACATTGCTTTGAAGATGACATTTTTTCCCAATTCAGAAAAAGAAGATTTAAAGGGAATAATTCACCTTCAACACATGTTTGGAACTGATAATGCAGAATCATAGTGCAGGCTAACACATTGAGTGTGGTGAAATAACTTCTTAGCTACTAGTAATTTTGACAGGACCAAAAATATTATTAAGAATTGAGTTGATCATTTTCAAATTTTGAAGAAAAACTTGCTAATGACTTGATAACCAATCCAAACTCTTCCACTGTTATATTTATATTTATATGTATATTAATACTTGATACTTTATGTAGACAGGACTTCTAAGAAGGTTGGTGCAAGTGCCTGTCTTTCCCGCTCTAGTCTCACCCATATTCAGTTTAGGCCATGTTGTCAAGACTCTGGAGTGAAAAGATCAGAATGGAGAATATCACATCAGTAATGATTTGAGTAGCAGCTAGTAAATGTTTGTAAGAAATATGGAAATTACAATGGCTCAAATCACAGATGCTCAAAATGGTTGATGAATGTGGATAGGTGTTGGTAGGCTGAGCCGATCAGAATTAATGAAACTAACCTAATCTAACCTAACCCGCCATTAAGTCTGATCAGGTCAGCCTACAGCTCATAGCCATTAAGTCTGATCAGGTCGGCCTACAGCTCGTAGCCATTAAAGGGAGTGTGCCTACTGTTTTGGAATGTCAAAAATATTTTTCATACTGTAAGTAGCTATTGGTTTGATTGTTGTATATGATGAAATTCACATCTGGAGCCCCTTTAGATGAATTTTCACTATATTATTTTTTGCTTATTTTGTGTTTCAATATCTATAAAATGATCGCCACTATGGTGATGTTATGTAAAACGGCGCACATAAGACAATACACTTACGGTCACATCATGCAAGATAGAAAGACAAGTTTTGCACAGCACGTTCTTGCCACTATGAACTTTATTATGTGCAAGTTTCGTAGCTCTAAATTGATATCTTCTTCAAAAAATGGCCATCGGCCATCATACAAAAAAAAACATGATAGCTGTCCAGTTTCTGTTCGGCTGCTGCTATCAGCATGCACAAACTGTTTTGTTGAATTGCTATTGGCCGGCACTAACAATATGCTAGCAGTTTAATCGATAGTTGCAGTGTTTCTAGTAGCGGAAGCCCTCTGGAGTCTACCCAATAACTTTTTGCTCCCAGCAAGTTCCTGGAGTCTTTGGAATATCTCAGCAACTAGGGTGAATCTGGAGAAACAAAGTCATGGGTCAATTCAGATAATTATGTTCTATAGACCAGTGTCAATAACCCCAAATGAGTGATGTGAGTAGGCACAGCCCCTTTAAGTCCATCAGGTCTGCCTACAACTTGTAGCCATTAAGTCTGATCAGGTCAGCCTACATCTTGTAGCCATTAAGTCGGATCGGGACGAAACCTACCGCTTGTAACCATTAAGTCTGATCGGGTCAGCTTAAGATTCGCTTGTAGCCAGAATCTGGTGACGTCATAAAGCTTCCCCGTGACTCCAGACCAACAACAGTGAAAGTAACTTTGAACCTTGATTTTATTGCCCGTCTGTGACAGTGACGCCAGCCCCGCCGTTACCAAAACCTGTTCATTAAAAAGGCTTAGACTGAATTCATTTATTTTTAAAATATCATGAAGTCAGGTGTTTGATGTGTCCGGCATTACGGTTGTTTACCCTACTTGCCAGTCTCTACTTGAACTTGAGGGAAGCAAATATACAACAATTTAATGACTTACACAAATGCTCATTTTTTTTTGCAATACCATTGAAATAGAGAAGTAAAAGGCAAATTTACTCACCCTGACAATATCTCCTACAAAAATGACTGACAACATTATTGCTAGTCAATATGCGGCGCAATGACATAACTTTGGTAGTAGTTTGTTTTTACGAAACAAAGCTTAAATATTACTTATCACTGCAATACAAATAGTTCAAATGATTTTTATCGGAAAATGTATGTGTATGATTCGAAAATTGAGATTGAACCACTGACATCCATATATCTTGTTCTTGTTCTTGATGGGTTAGGGCGCGTAGCTGCGAGGGACATCCATATATAATACCTAGAAAATATGGCTCGCCGTCCTATATATGGCCTTGGGCCGTTCCCACACTGTGTGGTGGCGCCACGCCACCACTAACCAGCCCTGGGGGGCAAAACATCGCGGTGCGCAAATAATTTTTTTGGTAGACAAAGAAGTGCCGCATATAGATATTGCTTTGCAATTCGGCGTGGACATCGTCCATACTTGGTTCTTCAATATTTCTTCCGTATAAATAACCTAACCTAACCTAACCTAACCCCGCCATTAAGTCCGATCGGGACGAACCCTAAGATTCGCTCGTAGCCATCCTTGGTAGCTATTATGACAAAAAGCAAAACAACCGTCACCGGGATTCGAACCGGCCACTCTCCGGAATGTCGGACATGGTAACCACTAGGCCACAGATGATCATGGGTGTACGGGCACTGTGCCATATCTAACCCGGCTATGTAGCGGAAATATCGTCAGGCTGCCAGATTGTTGCCAGTCACTGTAGTTATTGCTAGATTTAGCACTTCTTTGTCTACCAAAAAAAATACGCTCGCGGCGCGCCATAGGGACCAATGTATAAATGACAAATTTAAACGGCGCCTTGACTGGGCTACGCTTGGACAAAGTTGTGCAAAGTAGCATCATATTTTTCGCTGGAGATTCTAGATTCAACCACGTTATACTGTTCACTTTCCGTTGCAAATGCGATATAAGCTTACTATATGAAGTATATGAAGCTTAGATCACATTTCCAACGGAAAGTGAACGGTATAACATGTTTTTTACACCCCGAATAAGGTCATGGTAACCGATTATGTCAGCTGAAAATATACCACAGTATTTCTTCTTATCCTGGCAAGAAAATTGAGTTGAGAGCTGCTCTCCATAAATTCCATGACCAGGTGGAACCTTATAATTCGTTTGGGCTCAATCTAGAATATCCAACGAATAACATGATGGTACTTTGCAGTTTGCACCACTTTTTTAAAGGAAATAGTTCACCTTCAACATAAGTTTTAAACTGAGATAGCAGTTTTGTAGCCCGTGTTGGGAAACCCCTATCTGCAAGTTTTCTTGACTGAAAAGACTCCAGCCGAATATATTTGAGTAAAATTTTGGCGAAGGAATGCGGTGCTGGCGAAAGAATGTTGTACTGGTTCTAGCCCGGGGAGAGGCTATACCATCAGCCAATCAGCTTGCAGCTGGTGCTAGCAAGCGAACGCCGGCCGCCGGTTGGCACATCTCCAATGCGAGTCTATCTTTACTCGACTACTTTCGAATCTGATTGGCTGAACCATTTTTTACATTCGCGTGACGTCAGGACTCTGACTCAGAGAGTATGCATATAGTTTTGATAAACAATAAAAATTTACGGCCTTCTGTCCTGAATCGGCGCGATATAAGGCCATTTTTGACAATATAAAAAGAAATTGTATTAAACAATATAATCAAATCGTGTTGGGTAAAAAATTTCCAAGGTGAACTATTTCAACACAACTTACTAGATATATCCATCACCCATCAGCAAGCTTTGAAGCCCAGTCAGGGCGCCGTTCAGATTTGCCATTTATACATTGGTCCCTATGGCGCTCGCGATGTTTTGCCCCCCAGGACGGCTGACGCTACCACACAGTGTCCGGCGTATGGGGCGCGCGAGTTGGCTGTCTAGGTACTACATTGATGTCAGTGGATTGAACATGTTGACGATATGCGCGGTATATGCGTAATATTTGTCTCTTCTGATGAAGGTCGCCATTTCTTATCAGGAGCTATAATGCAATACTTTATGTTCAAACAAATTTTCGTTATTGACATAAATGACACAAATAATTTAGACGGAAAATTCGATTTTTTCTCTTAAAAAATGGGGAAATAAATAAATCACTGAAAAATGGTATATATCAGATTACACATGTTCTTGATAAACGCGTACCCATATCAAAGCGGCGACCGAACTTCGGGATTCAAAAGTCAAAACAAACTCAAACTTGAACGTGCCTGAGGTGTACCATATGACAGTGAGGTGTGCTTTTATCGGCTTCGCGGTTGGCATTGCTCTTTTGTGTTTTGTGAGTTTACCATTGCGATTCAGCTCGAGTGACTTCTTACTTTGTGATATCTTTTGGGTAAGATCATTGTTGGTGTTTTCTTAACATTGACATCACAATGAACGGCTTCTGAAAGTTGAAGTGAGCCGTGAGGGCTATGTTGATGTCAATGTCATTACAATTCAAATTACGATGTCATGATGTCACTGCAGTGGTGTAGAAAACATTTCTTCGTCCGCAAATCTTCGTCTCCGCATTTCTTCGTCGCGCGTTTCAAAGTTTCGCATTTCTTCGCATCCGCAAATATTCTACGAAGAAATGCGAGACGAAGAAACGCGCGACGAAGAAATGCGCTACGAAGAAACGCTAGACGAAGATTTGCGGACGAAGAAATGCGCTACGAAGAAATGCTGGACGAAGAATTGTCCGGACACCGCCCTCCCCCCAACGGGCTTCCCCCCAACGGGGGAGAATCATTTGTTTACATTTCAACGGATTCAACATATTGGTTCGCTGTCAATGTACAGGTGTGTGTGCATGCTCCTTTTTATGCATTTACTTAGTTTTATGAAGCGTAAGACAATATTTAAAGGTGTATATGTAAGTTGAAATAATAATTGTATCAGTCGACATAGCAATATTTTCCAGAATACCTCATACGCTTAAAATTTACACCCAAATCTGTGCGTTCTTTGCTGAGGACATCTGCAAAAATTGTTGACATTATGCTGTAAAGACAAAGACATAAAGACAAAAGAAAAGTGCAACAAAGAGCCTCTTGGGCCCATCTGAGTTTGCACCCCACCCCACCCACACCCACCCCCACCCCCACCCCCCCCCCCCCTCCACCAGTCTCGTCCCTTCAAATCACCTTACTCTACCTGCATAAAAGAAGTCTAATCCCACGAGTATTTATGAACTAATCCCCTCTCTGTAAAGTATTTATCTAATCTAATTTTGAAGGAAGCAAGTGTCACTGCATCAGCGACATCCCCTGGTAGCATATTCCAATGTCCTACAACCCTTCTACTGAAAAATGACTGTCGTAGCCTAGTCCTACTTTGTTTCATAATGAGTTTATGCTGATGACCTCTACCTCGATTTTCCCTATTGAACTCAAACATACCCTTTAAATATCCAGAATGCTGACTATTTACAAATTTGAAGACTTCAATTAGATCTCCTCTTAGCCTTCTATATCTAAGTGAAAACATACCCAATTTCTTTAATCTATCTTCATAAGGTAAACTACCAAGACAATTAACCATTTTTGTTGCCCTTTTTTGAACTCTTTCTAACAACCAGCAATCTTTCTCATATGTTGGAGACCAGGCTTGTACACAATACTCCAAATGTGGTCTAACGTATGCACAATACAGTTTTGTTATTACCTTTTCACTCTTGTAGGAAACATTTCTGTTAATGGCCCCTAGCATTCTAAGTGCCTTTTTCCTAGCTTCTACAACCTGGTCTGACGCTGATAGTCTATTGTTTACCACAACACCTAAATCTCTTTCCTTTTCAATCTGCTCCATTTTCTGCCCACCCATTTCATACCTATGTTTACTGCTAACCCGTCCAGCGTGCATAATCTTACATTTACTCAAATTGAATTTCATCTGCCATGCTTCAGACCACTCAACTAGCTTGTCCAGATCTGATTGAAAAACATCCTGATCATGTTTTCCTCTAATAATCCTGACAACTTTTAGATCGTCTGCAAATTTCAAGACTTTGCTGTCTATACTGTTCTCAATTGCATTCACAAATATTATAAAAAGCAATGGGCCCAGGACTGAGCCCTGTGGAACCCCACTGAGAACCTCCTTCCATTGTGATTGGCACCCATTCAATATAACCCTTTGCTGGCGTCCTGAAAGCCACGTTTCTATCCAATCCATAATCTTGCCCCTGATCCCATGAATTTTAAGTTGCAACCCCAGTCTTGTATGAGGGACTTTGTCAAATGCTTTACTGAAATCAAGAAAAGCTACATCTAGCTGTTTACCCTGATCAAGGCTATCTGTTGCAACATCCAAAAACTCCAGAAGATTAGTTAAACAAGAACGGCCCTTCCTAAAGCCATGCTGTGTATCCTTGATGAGTTCATTTTGCTCCAAGAATTCAACAATCTTATCTTTGATGATTGATTCAATCACCTTGCAGACTAATGAGGTCAGACTAACTGGTCTATAGTTTTCCTCTTTACTTCTATCTCCCTTTTTATGAATAGGAACAACATTTGCTCTTTTCCAATCAAGTGGAATTTTACTATCTGCAAGTGATTTAGAAAATATTATGGCTAATGGAACCGACAACTCCCTTTCAGATTCTCTTAAAAGTCTAGCATGGATTTCATCAGGTCCTTCTGCCTTGTTAGGCCTTACTTTCTTTAGATATTCTAGAACAAGTTCACTACTTATGCCACCTAGCTCTCCTATAGTCTCCTCTGTCTCTAGCTCAGGCTGAAGTGCTGCAATACTACTCTGGTCCTCGATAGTAAAGACAGATTGAAACTGATCATTAAGCACTTCAACCATTTCACTGTCCTTGCTAACTAACACATCATCTACCTTAAATGGACCTATATTTTTGGAAACTGTACTTAACTTATAAAAACTGAAGAACTTCTTACTATCTGCATTACAATGTCTAGCTAAATCAAGTTCCTTTGCCCTTTTAGCTGCTCTGACCTTTTTCTTAACTGAATTTCTTGCATTCTGGTAGGCCTTCTGATTTATATCTAGTGAAGATCCCTTCAAAAGGCCAAATGCACTTCTTTTAGCTTGTATAGCACTCCTTACTTCTGGGGTAAGCCAAACTGGATTGCCCTTGGTTCTGTTACGTTTGTGCCTGAGGGGTATATGCCGATTTTGAATTTGGCTTAATCTAGCTTTGAAAACATTCCAGGCCTCACATGCATCTAAACCTGCCAACTCAACGTTCCATTTTATCTGTGCGAGGTCATTTCTAATACCATCAAAATCAGCCCGGCTGAAGTTTGGAACCATAATAAGGTTATCTTTGGGCCTCATTTCTGATGAGATATTGAATTTAACCATATTGTGATCACTGGTTCCTAGACCTGCACAAATACTTATGTCACTAACTAGATCACTGTTGTCTGAGAATACAAGGTCTAGAATGGAGCAATGTCTGGTTGGCTCTGTTACAAACTGATGCATGAAAAGCTCCTCTTCAAAGATTTGCCTATACAACCTACACTCATTTGTTTCCTCTGCTATACTTTCGTATCCTCTTAAGTTAAAATCTCCCATAATAAGACACTGAGCCCGAAAGTTCCTACGTATTTCCTCACAAATATCTTGGTCTGTTTCAGCTTGGGAGTTCCTTGGAAGATTCCCTGGTCTGTAAAATGCACCTATCCTCAACCTTCCTCTGTTTCCTGTACCAATTTTAATGTCAAGCCAGATTGATTCTACTTCTTTTACTTTACTAGAATCATCAACTCTAGTAGTGCAGTACAAGCTATTTACATATACAAACACTCCGCCTCCCTGCCGTGATTCTCTGCAGTATGAGAACATGTTATACCCTTGTAACTCGAAATCCTGTAGCCTATCCCTATTATACCCCTCACTAACCCATGTCTCGGTTACACAAATGATATCAGGCTTTTCAAGGGCAACATAACACTCAAACTCATCAAATTTAGACCTAATACTTTGGGCATTCAGCAACACACATGTGTTGCTGAATGCTGAATGCTGAATCAACTGTAGGAATAGGTTAGCTATATTTGGGTATTTTCCAAGGACGTAAACCCATAGATTGTGTCACCTTATGGCTTATATATACAGATTAGAAAATCCATACCAATGTGACTGATATCATATTACTATTATTGATTTTGAGACACCATTCTGAGTAGTACCAGTGGCGGCAGATTGTATTTTTGTATGGAGGGGCAAAGAAACCCAGAGGGCCCCCTCAGTAAAAGGCCTCCCTCCCACAGCCAAAGCCCCCCCCCCCAAAAAAAAAAAGAAGAGGAAGAAGACAAAAATGCAATGTCCTCGAATTTAGGCCACTATATTTTGTAGGGCCGCTAAATGGAAGAAAAAAAAACGTCTGACAGGTCTATGTTGAAGTCTCAGGCCTTCTGAGGGTCCCTCATGGCCTACTGAGGGTCCCCCTCAAGCTGACTGAGGGCCTTCTGTTGGCCTTAGAAGGCCCCTCAGGCTGGCTGGGGCCTGGGGGCACATTGGGGGCCCTGGGCCATTGTTTCGATCAAAAGGAAAAATCGAACCAACTTCTTGGAGGGTCCCTCTTACAAATTTATGGGGGAGGCAAAATCATATGTTTGTCCCCCCCCCCCCCCCCCTCCAACTTCTTGAGTGGGCGGGCAGCTGCCCCCTCTGGCCTCTGCTCCCCCTTATCTGCTGCCACGGAGTAGTACCTAATGCTACTGGTCCTGTGATGTGGGCCTGTGGCTTGCACTAATGAACACAAATTGCCCAGTGTCTAGTAATGACTATACAATCAATGATAATAATGAGACTTATGAGTTACAGGACATAGATGCCTTTTTCGCCGTCGGGGGTGCAGCAACGACTGACATGCCAAAACAGTTGATCAAGATCACGATTCAGATCCTATACCATTTCATAAATTTCCCAAAGATTAAGCTATAAGAAAAGTATAGGGGGCGCTAGGGAGCCCCAAGCCCCCCTGCCCTCGAGCCCGGGTCGCGCCCATTGTCGTGCCCACCAAGCGCGCGTAGGGCGCAACTTTTTGTATCTGGCGCCCCCCCCCCCCCCCTTACCGAAATATTGGATCCGCGCGGCCGCGCCTGTACTATGTCACGAGAAAGAATATCAATGCCAAACAAATACCATATATTTGATGAGGTTTATATATCCCTAGGCAATTCATTGCGATACATTCACATTTTCCACCCCGGGTAATGACATCAAAATACACTTATCGTTTCGAGCGGCGGTCGGTCGGACGTCAGCCGTACCTAATCGTTGAACTTTGCGCACATATAACAGCAAATATTGTTCTGATTGCATTTTTAGCGGCATCCGGCAGAGCGGTTGATTTGTGACAGATTACATACATAGTTTTTCAATCGACCGGTAAACAAAGACACTAAGCGCGATCTAAGCTTCGGGCACGCGCGCACTAATGTTGTGTACGGCGGCCGGCCGGCCTCGTCCCCTTTTTCTACGTCACAGCGACTCCGGGGTCGCGGCTACTAAATTAGTGTTTGCCACCACTTTTTGGGCCGGAGTGTTCTACCTGGTTTATACAGCCTTGCTCCAGACCAGCTTTTTTGTGACATTCTGCCAGCGGACACACCGAATAGCGCAGTGTGCGGCCCGCTTAAGCGATTTTTCCCAGCTCAGCCCCCGCCCCCCCCAACTTTTCTGGAGAATCTACACCCCTGTGTCAGAGCCAGGGGGTGTACTCCGCTCCTTCAACATTGGTAAAAAGTAGGGCAAACGCGAGCAGCTTCCAGCATCTTGGCCGTGTTTATCAGATCTGCTCATAAGCTATATTTGGCTATCAGCTAGTATTGACCAATCAGTCTTGAGCAAGCTCGACGGTGATTGGTCAGGTTGTGATGACGTGAAGCCGGGGGAGAATCGTTTGTTTACATTTCAACGGGTCCGCCATATTGGTTAGCTGGCAATGTACGGGCGTGTGTGCGTGTGCATTTTTAAGTATTTACTTATTTTTTATGAAGCGTAAGACAATATATAAAGGTGTATATGAAAGTCGACATAATAATTGTATCTGTCAACATAGCAGTATTTTCCCAGAATACCTCATAAGCTAAAAATTTACACCCAAATCTGTGCGTTCTTTGCTGAGGATATCTGCGAAAATTGTTGACATTAGAGGCTGTTGGAGTAGGTTAACTATATTTTTGTATTTTCAAGGACGTATCCCATAGATTGTGTCACCTTTTATACACAGACTAGAAAATCCATACCAATGTGACTGATATCGGTATTACTTTTTCTAGTCTCTTACAAATTTATGGGGAGGCAAAATCATATGCTTCCCTCCCCCCCCCCCCCAACTTCTTGAGTGGGTGGGCAGCTGCCTCCTGTACCCCCTCCCCTTATCCGGCGCCACTGAGTAATACCTAATGCTACCGGTCCTGTGCTGTGGGTGGCTTGCACTAATGAACACAAATTGCGAAGTGTCTAGTAATGACTATAAAATAAATGATAATAATGTGACTTATGAGTTACAGGACATAGCAAGATGCTTGTTTGCGCCGTCGGGGGTGCAGCAACGACTGACAGGGGCGTAGGGAAAATTTCGCCCAGGGGGGGGGGGGGCAAATGGGACCTCGTAGCCAAGGGGGGCCCACATCATTAAAACAGTACAGTGCGTTGTATGTTGTAAAACAACAACAAATAAGATTTCGACAACGATAACAAGTGTAATTTTCTCATTTTTGGGAGTGAAAAACACAAAATTTCGCTAATCCGAGATAGTCATTTTTAATATTTTGTAATTTCCTTTTTTCAACTTTTTTACTTGCAATTTTCGTCAAAACTCGCATTTCTATGATTTGTCAAGCATGTATTGTTTTTCCACCAAAATTACATGACATGACGTGATTAAAACGTCATTATCTCCCAAAGTAATCCACCATTGTCATTGAAATGTTGTGATAAGACGCATAATTCATGCAGCATAAGGTACTGAAGGATTGACGTCGATGTGTTTTCAAGTTATTGTTGTTTTCAAGTTATTGAGAAAATCCGGGAGGGAGGGGCAGATTCTGCCACCTCCAGCGGGGCGCGGGTTAATGCAAATATTATCCTTAATCTTCTTCAATTCGGATTCAGGAAACAACACAGTACGTATGTACATGCCGATTGTTCAAATGTACGATGAAGTTTACCAAATTTCTACAAAATAACGAAATAACATGCTCCACCTTGATTTACAGAAAACTTTGGATACTGTTTGCTTGGCAATTCACTTGAAAAAATACACCGCATTGTGATACGAGGGGTTTCTACAACACGATAATAATATATTAATAAGAGGCATAAAATGGCAATAATAGATGAGGTTGCATCTAAGAAACAGATGATGAAAATTGACGTCTCACAGGGTTCAATTTTAGGTCCTCTTTTATGTATTCTCTATATTAATGACATCAGCAATACAACAGAAATAGGCACCTTTTACTTATTTGCTGATGATATACGGCAATTTGTATTCAAGCTAGAAATGTTAAAGAGCTGCAAATAAAGATTAATGAATTAATTCCAAAAATAACGAGTTGTTCCATGTAAATATATTATCACTAAACGCATTAAAGACAAATTACCAAATATATTCAAGATCAGTGACGTGACAAGATCTTGACATAGTATTAAATGATACACCAATCACGATAAACCCATGCATCAAATACTTAGGAGTTCTTGTAGATGAAAATCGTAAATGGAATAGTCATATATATAGTGTAATATGTGTGATAAGCCATAATATATAGGAGTTATCAGAATATCCAAGCTTTATTTATCCCCACAGCAACTTCTATTGCAGTACAATGCATTAATTCCGTCCCATCTAAATTATTGTGCAGTGATCTGGATTCTGGGGTAGGAATTATGACACCAACATAATGTTAGTGTCAAAATAAGGGACCCCTTTTGTACGTATTTACATATACATGCCTTTAACAGACAATCAAGTGTTGTTATTTTTTCGTGTTACGATTTTTTATCGGTTCGTGGGCGTTCTTTTATGCGACGTAGGGCGTTTTGCGGGCGCCTGACACCATCAAAAACACTGGGGACTTCGACCCCAGGGGCCCTCGCTTGGTCGCCAGAGGGGCCCCCTGGCTTCCAGGGGAGGGGGGAGGCCATGGCGCCTCCCCCCCCCTTGCCTACGCCCTTGCCATCATTCACACTTGCTTACACTCCTTACTAGTAAGTAGTAACCCTCCCACCTTCCAATGCAAGCAAACTTCAAATACAACCATGAACCACGCACCATCACCCAATTTGAGATTCTACAACAAGGCAGCAACGATGCGCTATTACACGAAACATAAGCGCCAAAACGGACAACAGCTTTGATGGCTACCATCAGACTGGTTATTAATCACCGTTCGATTCGCAGATACAATCTTGAGAATAGATTCTTTCCGATTCAAAGAATCAAAACAAATATTTAAATCGATTCACGTTTGATTCAACATTTAAATATATGTGGTGAATTTATGTCAAATCAATACAAATGGAAACATACATATATGATCATTAAAACATTGTTAGAGCAATACAATTTCAGTATAAATGAATGTAGCTACCGGGACTGTATGTATTTGAACAATTTACCAGTGTACTTCAATCGTTAAGAATCGTTAAATCTTTTGAGTCAATCAGCCTTGATTTGATGCGGGTTTTGATTCAATCACGATTCATGAATCAAAAGATCTGGTGGTGAATCAATTATTGTTTGATTCAAGGAATTTTGATTGAACGATTCCAATCTATTCAATCAGTGCCAGTCTGAATCAATAACCAGTCTTGCTACCATATCCATAGGAGCTCCATATCCCGAAAATTTCCTGCCAATCGTCAAGTTTTTTGCTGAAGTGAAGTCAATGATTTAAATTGCATGTTTGTATTCTTGATTTGTTGTGCCATCTGTGATCAACCGTAGTCTCTCTCAAAATAATTGCTGACAACCAAAGATAATTCTTGTGAAATAATTGTTTAGATACATACTTGACGCACATACGGCGAACCCGGCGAATTTTTCGCGAAATTCCTACCGAACGACCATGAGAAATTTCGCGAAATTTTGCGCCTTCCGAACGCACTTATTGTGTACCAGAAACCGATAAGAGAGAAGCGACATATATGGCGCCATTTATATATTTGCAGCGTGAACCAAACAGTGGCCAGCCTTTTTGTCAGGGTAATAGAACAAGGGGTAGAACAGTAAGGAATGTATCACCCAAATTAATTAAACAATATATAATTTGTATCGTAATTGTTTTGTCTATTATAAATTAAAGGTATTGTTTGTTATCAATAACTTGTATTTCCATAGATTATATCTTTATTTATTGAATTAAACTCCAGCAAATATACGAAGTAGTAGTCGAAGTAGTGTATATTCAGTGCATGCAGTAGCATTTGGAAGCGGTCATATTAAATTCTACTATGAAGTAGTAGTCTTAAGTAGTGTATATTTCAGTACTTGTAGTAGCATTTGGAAGTGGTCAGGGTCGTTCCGACATTTTTGTAACCCCCAAGAGGCC
Organism: Chirona hameri; assembly: GCA_036785665.1. Lineage (NCBI taxonomy): Eukaryota > Metazoa > Arthropoda > Thecostraca > Balanomorpha > Balanidae > Chirona > Chirona hameri. The sequence continues at coordinate 64,943 of JAXIVJ010002380.1, forward strand.
GGTTAGAGGGGCCCTCGTCCGGTCTGAGACTGAGAGGGCCGGCAGAGTCGTATGAAATGCCGGTTCAGATTACCACAGGCCCCGGTATGAGAGGGCCCCAAATCCTGGTCTGAGAGGGTTCCAGACCCAGGTGTGAGAGAATCATCAGGCGGTGTAAGATGGCACTCGGCTGGTCTGGGAGGGCCCTCTAAAGGCCGGCAGAGGGCCCTCTGCAGATTGGCTGGGACACTGCAGATCGACAGGGCCCCTAAAGGCTGGAAGAGGGCCTTTTACAGGTCGACAGGGCCCTCTAAATGCCGGCAGAGGCCCTCTACAGATCAGCGGGGCCCTCTAAAGGCCAGCAGAGGGCCCTCTGCAGATTGGCTGGGACACTGCAGATCGACAGGGCCCCTAAAGGCTGGAAGAAGGCCCTCTACAGGTCGGCAGGGCCCTCTAAATACCGGTAGGGGCCCTCTACAGATTCGCAGGGCGATCTACAGATCGGCAGGGCCCTCTAAAGGCCGGTAGGGGCCCTCTCCAGATCGGCAGAGACCCTCTACAGATCGGCAGGGCCCTATAAGGGCCGACAGAGGGCCCTCTACAACCGGCAGGGGCTCTCTAAATGCCGGCAGGGGGCCCTCTGCAGATCGGCAGGGCCCTTCAAAAGCTGATAGAGGGCCCTCTCCAGACTGGTTTGGGCCCTTGTCTACGTATTTACATATACATGCCTTTAACAAACAAGCAAGTGCTGTTATTTATTCGTGTTACGATTTTTTTTTAGGTTCGTGGGCGTTCTTTTATGCGATGTAAGGCGTTTTGCGGGCGCCTGACACCATCCAAAACACTGGGACCTTCGGCCCCAGGGGACCCTCGCTCGGTCGCCAGAGGGGCCCGCCTGGCCTCCAGGGGGGGGGGGGGGCATGGCCCGGCCCCATCCCCCCCTTGGCTACGCCCTTGACGACTGACTTGCCAAAACAGTTGATCAAGATCACGATTCAGATCCTATACCATTTCATAAATTTCCCGAAGATTCACCTATAAGAAAAATATAGGTGGCGCTAGGGAGCCCCGAGCCCCCCCCCCCCCCCCCCCCCGAGCCCGGGTCGCGCCCATGTAGTGCCCACCAAGCGCGCGTAGGGCGCAACTTTTTGTATGTGGCGCCCCCCCCCCCTGACCGAAATCTTGGATCCGCGCGGCCGCGCCTGTACTATGTCACGAGAAAGAATATCAATTCCAAACAAATACAATATATTTGATGAGGTTTATGTCTCCCTAGGCAATTCATTGCGATACATTCACATTTTCCACGCCGGATAATGGCATCAAAGATACACTTATCATTTCGAGCGGCGGTCGGCCGGGGCGGCCGTACTTAATCGTTGAACTTTGCGCAGATATAGCAGCAAATATTGGTCTGTAGCCTATTTCACAAAGCAAAAAAGTTTGTAATTACAAAGAATTTCTTTGTAATTACAAATAATTTTTACACATGTTTGTAGTTTGGATTTCACAAAACCCCAGGGCAGTAAATCTCGATTTACTATTTACAAACTACTTTACAAAGATATTGTTTGTAAAAATGTTTGCAATTGCACACGTTCTATTTCTCAAAGGTTGACGGAAGTGAGGAAATGTTTGCAATTACAAACTTGTAATTCCAGTGGGTCAGGGGTTCTGAATTTCAGAAACTGCATTGACAGTTGACATTGTTTGACTGTTCAGGTTATTTTCTTGGTGAGGTTGTTACGTTGCCGAGGTTGTTAGGGTAATGGTTTAGTTATGCATAGGTATAGCTGACCAAAACAATTTATTTTTCCGAGAGATTCGAACAGGGATCTCCAGCTTTGAAGTCCAGTCACAGTGCATGCACCTTACCGATTGCGCTGTGAGGGGCGCCTCCGCGCGGAGAAACCGCATGGCGATAGAATTGCAGCGGTCAACGATGTCTTGTGCAATGTACAGTGAACCTTCACCCTTTACGAAGTAAGAAATCGGCTAGGTTAGGTGAAAAAATGGTCGAGAAATTCAACGATCTTTCTTTTAAGAGTAGTTCTGTTGTTATGCTCCGCCACCTGGTGAATGGTCAAACTCTGTTTACTCTAACTGCTTACCAAGATGTATTTATACGATCAGAGTTTGCATTCCGATGAAATGTTAATTAAAAGATTATTCTCCCTATAACTAATTTTATATTGAATAAAACAATAAACCACAATGTAAATATTTGTTAAATTAATTTGTTAACAATCAAATTATTTGTCATTAGCATCAAGTTTTAATACAAACGTCCTTGATTTTAAGCTTTCTGCTGTACTAACATTTGTGTTTACAATTTTCTTTACAATCGGTAATTCAGAGGTGGCGAATGTTTGTGAAATAGCTTTTTGTGAGGTTTGCAATATTTTCTTGCGTTTGTAATCGCAAACATGTGTAATTACTAACTTCTTTGTGAAATAGGCCGATTGTATTTTTTCAGCGGCATCCGGCAGAGTGGTTTATTTGTGACATATTACATATTACAAGTTTTGCAATCGACCGGTAAACAAATAAACTAAGCGCGATCTAAGCTTCAGGCACGCGCGCACCAATTTTGTGTACGGCGGCCGGCCGGCTGCGTCCCCCGCCTTCTACGTCACAGCGACTCCGGAGTCGCGGCTACGAAATTAGTGTTTGTCACCACTTTTTCGACCGGAGTGTTCTACCTGGTTTATGCAGCCTTGGTCACAGCCCACAATTAATATAGCTGCAGAGTGTTTGATTATATTCATCTGTGCATGATCTATTTTTTTTCATTCATATTTATGTGGATAACAAATTTCAATTTTATCATTGCTATACCTATCAATTTCAATATTGATATCAACATTAACATTCCAATTCTTGTCCCAATCCCAATCCCTGAATACCTATCTATCCCTGCCTATGTTGATGTGTATGTTCATGTTATATGTCAATGTACCTATCATTATTGCCATCAGCCACATCAACATACCTACTAGGGTGTGTCGTCCATCTCAAAATTATATTGGAATATAACAAAAAGTGGCGCTGATGATTAAGAAAATTAAATCTGAAGAGCTTTTCCCGCTAAGATCAATAATTGGTGAGCGCGAGTCGATTTACTAAGATACCTTTTCACAATATGTCGATGGTGGCGCCACCTGTATCGCCGGTTGTTCCGAAGCATATTATTACTGTTACATGATTCTGCAGCTACTGTAAGCGACCATACAAAACTGTTTTAGGGTGGACTGATGCTAACATATTTAAACTAACCTGAAAATGCAAAATTTCCCAATCAGATGTGCAAAGGCAAAAACACGTATCTCCACCGCATACGCACGGAACACCGGCCGCCGGTCTAGCTCAGCTCGACATTCGGCAGACTGAATTGACAGGGGGTGATGACAGAATGGGCGAGGTTGTGGCGATGGAGCAGGACAGCCGGGTCATCCCCACTTGAAATGGTCAACAGGCTGCAGTCACCCCGATCCATGTAGGATATTAGAGGTTCTGTGGAAAAGTTTTACGAGCTTAGCGTCTTCATAGGAGAAACAGTCCAGTATTTAAAGAAAGGAGCTAGAGCCTAGAACATTAACAATATATTGATTCGGGTGGACTAACAACGGAATGGGTGTCGAGACAGGACTTCGTCTTCACGCTGTTTGAATTTTTTGTTTGTTTCATAGCGACTGAGAAAAAAAGTTTAAGCAATCGTAACTAAATACATAGCAATTCCGTTCTTTTAAAAGATAAATGTATTGTAATGTACAACGGAGTCAATAATCGGTCCCTTGCATTGCATATGTAGGGCGCAGGTCCTGCTTCGAGTTGATGGCCGGGAGGATGCGTCGGTGCTTCAGCCTCGCCGTGATGAGACCGTGCCGCGATTCCTCGCCCAGCACCGAAGAACGTTCCGTCACCATCCTGACCGTCCTCTCCACAGCCTGGGTGTGTACCGGGTACGGCGGGACAGCAGCTGGGGCTTTCAGGATGTCCTGCAGGTCTTTGTTGCTGAGATCTAGCAGGAGCGGTGGCTGCGTCACCTCCGCTGAGCTCCAGTCGATGAGGTCGGCGTACCCTTCAGCTCCGAAGTTGACGTCAGTAAGCTTGAAGCTCCTGACGTCTTGCGTCTCCTGTAGACGCGCAGCACGGATGAGGCAGCCCGCCTTCTCCCGGGTCTCCTGGTTGTCGTCAGCGACCATGGCGAGCAGCAGCTGTTCGGGAAGGGCCCAGTATCCGTTCCTTTGCACCACCGCGCCGGTCGGACGATGGGGCCGACACACCTCCAAATACGCCACAGTAGCTATCGGTATCGCCTCCGTCACCCTGCGGGTTATCACTCCCGCCACCCGACGAACCTCCGCCTCCGCCGTGGTCGCCTCCGCAGTCGCCTCTGTTCCAGTTTCCTGGCGAAATGGTCGCCATTAGTGCGGCCCTCGAGTGGCTGGTGGAACGTCTGGACCGGGACCCGGACGACCAGGTGATCCTTTGCACGATCAGCCAGTCGGCGCTGGTGGCCCTGAGACCTAGGACCCGGGCCGCCCGCTCCGAGCTCGCCGCTGAGAACAGTTATCTGGCGCGCCCTGCTGGCTGTGGCACAAGAGGCCGCCGGGTTTACCTCATTGGGTACCGTCTCACCGTAAGCTCGCTAGCAATGAGAGGACCGATGCGCTGGCCGGGGAGGCGTCGGCGCCACCACAGGAAGGTATAATGGACACCAGGACGGTCCACCGAGCAGCGGCAAGAACCGCGCCGCCGTGCGCTACCGCAAGCTGGCCCTAGGCCTGGTATCGTGCCTTGACGGGTTCGCACGTGCCGCCACTGCACCGGTGACCGGCCTGAACCGGGCCGCGGCTGCCGACGTCCACCAGCTTCGTGCGAGCCACTGCTCCGGGTCTGCCCACTACTTACAATCGGATCGGCCGAAACCCTTTCCGGCAGTAACCGCAGTGCGACTCGCTCGGCTGCATGATGGACTGGTGCTTCATCTGCAGGGCTTCACTACTTACATCTCGGAGCACATCCTGCTGAGGTGTCCGGCCCTAATGTGTGTCCGGATACGCCTGCTGGGCACCATCTCGCCCAGACCAGAAGAAATGCGGAGCGATAGCGTGCGACAGCGACCATGGCAGCCGCTGCCAGGTCCATCCACCAGTCATTCCATTCCAGGTTTTATTGACAAGAAAATCCCGAAATAACACCCTACATATCAGATTTCGATGAAACTATGTTTTAGGGGTAATCTGGGCCGTAGATTTACGCTGTGGCATTTTCAGCTTCGTCCCTCCAGCGGTTTTCGAGTTTTAGCCCAAAAATAGTGTCGAAAATAGATGGCGCTAGTGTCTGCGGCCGCAAAATGTAGAGGGCGCAGTGATCGAATGTGCAATTTTTGGACCTCCGAGAAAACTCGCTGGCGCTCACCAAATACCGACATTTAAGCACTCATTTATCTGTAAATCAACATTTTAGCATCATGCGCCACGAAAAAATACATTCCAATATAAATCTAAGAAATCACCCCAGGCTATGACACACCCTAATACCTCATGACCTACATGGTCACTGTTGTTGAATTTATGCATTTCTCTGTTAATTTCTCTGTATTACCTCACCTGATTCTTGAGAATAAGCAATAATGGAGACTGGTAATAGCTCACTTTTTACATCAAATGGCTAAAACCTACTGCAGACTGCTTTCTGAAATAACTTAGCTACACAATGGCTTCAATCAGTGTCCCAACTTCCAACTCCCAAAATGGACTGATTTGGGTGGGAAATGTCAAATGACACCCAAATGTGTTGAGTTTCCACTCTCCCCATTTATGGAGTGAAGTTACCACTTTAAAAAGTGGACAATCCAAATTATGAATTGATATTGATTCTGACAAAAATGTTGACTAAAAATACATTATTTCTACAAAAACTAAGCTTTTCATATTAAAAACAAATATATTGTGCTATATTTTTTTTTCACAATTTTCCACTCTCATGGTCTTTTTGGGCTCACATTTTCCACTCTGACACCCAAGCATAAATTCAATTTTGGGACACCTCAATTGCAATGATAAAGGTAAGGGTACAAAGCAAAAGTAATTGCTCAAGAAAAATCACTGGGTACCTATATACCAGAAATATCTATCCCAGAACCCTACAAGAACTCAGTATGGACCATGAAATGTTGTAAAGGAACTCAGACTCTAGTCTTGCACTTTCAAAAACAAAACGTCAAGTTCTTTTTGGACACACATTCCATCTCACACATTATAGTTAAATAATTTCATTTAGGTACACAAACACCATATATATATATATTACTTTGGCTATCATTACAAACCTGCATGCTGGCAGGGTTGTTTCCAGCACCATGTGCAGTGTGTTGATTCCTGGCAGTTCTGACAGTGCCCTCTCCCGTCGGCACAGCCCTGTCTGGTTCACCATGTCGTGCAGTGTGTTGTTAACTGACCATGCCCTCTCCCGTCGACACAGCCCTGTCTGGTTCACCATGTCGTGCAGTGTGTTGTTAACTGACCATGTCGTCTCCCGTCGACACAGCCCTGTATGTGGCACCATGTCGTGCAGTGTGTTGTTAACTGACCATGTCGTCTCCCGTCGACACAGCCCTGTCTGGTTCACCATGTCGTGCAGTGTGTTGTTAACTGACCATGTCGTCTCCCGTCGACACAGCCCTGTCTGGTTCACCATGTCGTGCAGTGTGTTGTTAACTGACCATGTCGTCTCCCGTCGACACAGCCCTGTATGTGGCACCATGTCGTGCAGTGTGTTGTTAACTGACCATGTCGTCTCCCGTCGACACAGCCCTGTCTGGTTCACCATGTCGTGCAGTGTGTTGTTAACTGACCATGTCGTCTCCCGTCGACACAGCCCTGTCTGTGGCACCATGTCGTGCAGTGTGTTGTTAACTGACCATGTCGTCTCCCGTCGACACAGCCCTGTCTGTGGCACCATGTCGTGCAGTGTGTTAACTGACCATGTCGTCTCCCGTCGACACAGCCCTGTCTGTGGCACCATGTCGTGCAGTGTGTTGTTAACTGACCATGTCGTCTCCCGTCGACACAGCCCTGTCTGTGGCACCATGTCGTGCAGTGTGTTGTTAACTGACCATGTCGTCTCCCGTCGACACAGCCCTGTCTGGTTCACCATGTCGTGCAGTGTGTTAACTGACCATGTCGTCTCCCGTCGACACAGCCCTGTCTGGTTCACCATGTCGTGCAGTGTGTTAACTGACCATGTCGTCTCCCGTCGACACAGCCCTGTCTGGTTCACCATGTCGTGCAGTGTGTTAACTGACCATGTCGTCTCCCGTCGACACAGCCCTGTCTGTGGCACCATGTCGTGCAGTGTGTTAACTGACCATGTCGTCTCCCGTCGACACAGCCCTGTCTGGTTCACCATGTCGTGCAGTGTGTTAACTGACCATGTCGTCTCCCGTCGACACAGCCCTGTCTGGTTCACCATGTCGTGCAGTGTGTTGTTAACTGACCATGTCGTCTCCCGTCGACACAGCCCTGTCTGTGGCACCATGTTGTGCAGTGTGTTGTTAACTGACCATGTCGTCTCCTGTCGACACAGCCCTGTCTGTGGCACCATGTCGTGCAGTGTGTTGTTAACTGACCATGTCGTCTCCCGTCGACACAGCCCTGTCTGTGGCACCATGTCGTGCAGTGTGTTGTTAACTGACCATGTCGTCTCCCGTCGACACAGCCCTGTCTGTGGCACCATGTCGTGCAGTGTGTTGTTAACTGACCATGTCGTCTCCTGTCGACACAGCCCTGTCTGTGGCACCATGTCGTGCAGTGTGTTGTTAACTGACCATGTCGTCTCCCGTCGACACAGCCCTGTCTGTGGCACCATGTCGTGCAGTGTGTTGTTAACTGACCATGTCGTCTCCCGTCGACACAGCCCTGTCTGTGGCACCATGTCGTGCAGTGTGTTGTTAACTGACCATGTCGTCTCCCGTCGACACAGCCCTGTCTGTGGCACCATGTCGTGCAGTGTGTTAACTGACCATGTCGTCTCCCGTCGACACAGCCCTGTCTGTGGCACCATGTCGTGCAGTGTGTTGTTAACTGACCATGTCGTCTCCCGTCGACACAGCCCTGTCTGTGGCACCATGTCGTGCAGTGTGTTGTTAACTGACCATGTCGTCTCCCGTCGACACAGCCCTGTCTGTGGCACCATGTCGTGCAGTGTGTTGTTAACTGACCATGTCGTCTCCCGTCGACACAGCCCTGTCTGTGGCACCATGTCGTGCAGTGTGTTGTTAACTGACCATGTCGTCTCCCGTCGACACAGCCCTGTCTGGTTCACCATGTCGTGCAGTGTGTTGTTAACTGACCATGTCGTCTCCCGTCGACACAGCCCTGTCTGTGGCACCATGTCGTGCAGTGTGTTGTTAACTGACCATGTCGTCTCCCGTCGACACAGCCCTGTCTGTGGCACCATGTCGTGCAGTGTGTTGTTAACTGACCATGTCGTCTCCCGTCGACACAGCCCTGTCTGGTTCACCATGTCGTGCAGTGTGTTGTTAACTGACCATGTCGTCTCCCGTCGACACAGCCCTGTCTGTGGCACCATGTCGTGCAGTGTGTTAACTGACCATGTCGTCTCCCGTCGACACAGCCCTGTCTGTGGCACCATGTCGTGCAGTGTGTTGTTAACTGACCATGTCGTCTCCCGTCGACACAGCCCTGTCTGTGGCACCATGTCGTGCAGTGTGTTGTTAACTGACCATGTCGTCTCCCGTCGACACAGCCCTGTCTGGTTCACCATGTCGTGCAGTGTGTTGTTAACTGACCATGTCGTCTCCCGTCGACACAGCCCTGTCTAGTTCACCATGTCGTGCAGTGTGTTGTTAACTGACCATGTCGTCTCCCGTCGACACAGCCCTGTCTGTGGCACCATGTCGTGCAGTGTGTTGTTAACTGACCATGTCGTCTCCCGTCGACACAGCCCTGTCTGGTTCACCATGTCGTGCAGTGTGTTGTTAACTGACCATGTCGTCTCCCGTCGACACAGCCCTGTCTGTGGCACCATGTCGTGCAGTGTGTTGTTAACTGACCATGTCGTCTCCCGTCGACACAGCCCTGTATGTGGCACCATGTCGTGCAGTGTGTTGTTAACTGACCATGTCGTCTCCCGTCGACACAGCCCTGTATGTGGCACCATGTCGTGCATTGTGTTGTTAACTGACCATGTCGTCTCCCGTCGACACAGCCCTGTCTGGTTCACCATGTCGTCATCGGCGTGGCGCCAGACGCCGGGCGAGGCGAGCGACAGTGACGATGACTTGGTGTTCATGGGCCCGGTGACGGAGCGCGAGCTAGAGATCAGCCGGCTGCTCAACGAGACCATCTGCCTGCCAGATCCGGACGCCAGGTCAGTGGCCGAGAGAGAAGCCTCCTATCTTCTGGTCCCTGTTGTGTCTTGTAGTCTGATGCTGTAGGACGCAGACTCATCATTTATCTTACGTGGTTTTGTTATCCATTTTTCTTACCTTGTTCTGTTATCCAATGTTCTTACCTGGTTATGTTATCCAATTATATTACCTGGTTCTTTAACCCGGTTCTCTTACCAGGTAAGAGAACCAACAGGTTCTGACCCTCTTACCTGGTTCTCTTACCCAGTTCTTTTTGCTAGTTATTTTACTTGCTAGGTTAAATGCTGCTTTGCGTCGGGGAAAAGAAAGGACATGAGTATAGGCAGCCCTTCTGCCGCGCGTCCGGCTGACCGCCACCCAGCGGCAGTTCCCGTACCGGGCTGCTGCCGCGTGGAACCGACTGCCAGCGGCAGTCTCAGGGGAGGGGGAGGGAGGAGTGCCAGGGGAGGGGGGAGGCGGAGGCGGAGGCGGAGGCGGAGGCGGAGGCGGAGGCGGAGGAGGAGGAGGAGGAGGAGGAGGAGGAGGAGGAGGAGGAGGAGGAGGAGGAGGAGGAGGAGGAGGAGGAGGAGGAGGAGGAGAAGAAGAAGAAGAAGAAGAAGAAGAAGAAGAAGAAGAAGAAGAAGAAGAAGGAGAAAGAGGAGGAGGAGGAGGAGGAGGAGGAGGAGGAGGAGGAGGAGGAGGAGGAGGAGGAGGAGGAGGAGGAGGAGGAGGAGGAGGAGGAGGAGGAGGAGGAGGAGGAGGAGGAGGAGGAGGAGGAGGAGGAGAAGAAGAAGAAGAAGAAGAAGAAGAAGAAGAAGCGAGAGGGGGCGTTTAGACGCCCCCTAAGCCTAAGGTTTTTCGGGGATAGCGGGTAAACGGCGGCGCACAGCGCCGCATTTTTTTGCGTACCTGTTTGGGCATACATTACCCACATGATGTGCAATTCTTGACCTCGGTCATCTCAGGTCAGGTCACCAGGCCAGGTCACGTGACCCACCTCCCAAAAAAGTTTGCGGCCGTAGGTACCACAGCCAACAGTTTCTGGCCGATCGGTTTCAAACTTACAGGATTTCATAAGGTCATAGGTACGTACCTACAATTCGAATATCCCAGATTGTGTATATCGGTGATCTAAGGTCGGGTCAATTTCGTGGACGTGACCCCCATTATAAGTCAATGGGGGAATACTCAAAGGCGTCCTTTTCCGAGTAGGATACGCATGATATCAGTCCAATTCCTTCTGGATCATTACGAGCGAGCTCGCGAGTCCTCACTGAACACGGGATTTTCTCACATATAAACACCCGACCCGACGCGGCCCGGTCCGACCGTAACGCTTTTGAGGAGCTTATATCTTTGGAATCCCGCATCCGATTGACAAGCCGTCTTCGCCATCTGATAGCCCCATTCACTCAATTATGTTATTGACATATTTCCTCTCACGTGAGGTGTCAGCATGGTGCGTGGCACGTGTCGCGTCAGGGGTGTCAGAAAACGTTATCATGCTATAGCTGAGAAACGGCTTGACCGAGTAAGCTGAAATTTGGTGTGTGGTTTGAGACCACAACACTGGGCACTGGCAATGTCACGCAAGTCAAACTCTAGGTCACACTGCACGTGCGCACGTGCGCACGTGCGCACGTGCACACCTATGTTCCGTAACTCAGAAACGGTTGGAACGATTAAGCTAAAATTGGTTTCTACGGGCTCGCTCGTCCTTCGCCGATTAAGGCGTCTTACTGGTGTTACCATAGGCCGTTCTTGATGGTCCAGGTTGGGGATTCCAGGACAGATCGACAAGCGAAACCCAAAAATTAACACCCTACATTTCATATTTCGATATAAGTCCGTTTTAGGGGTTATCTTGGGCGCCAAATCGTGCTGTGCAAGTTTCAGCTCAATTGGAGTTACGGCTGCCGAGTTATAGCCTCCGACATTTTCGTGGGTCACCTTGCATGACAGCCGATCAGCCACTAACTCCACAACAAATTATTCAATTCCTAGAAGCCTATACATTTTCTGAATGGCAATGAAGTGAGGAACATAATCCCAGGCCCAGTTTTGATTTTGTGTGGATTCTGACGAAATGACTCCGTGACCTCTTGTGACCTCGTGTGACCTGACCTGACCTTGACACGAGCGCAGTGAAAATAATTGATTTATATTTTCGAAATATACTTTGGTAAGTTTTCTTTGCACAGGGGAAAAATTGCAGATTGGTATTTTCTATAAATGTACTTTGTAATTGCTCAAAATGACGTTTTTCTTTTTCCACCAACAACAACACAAATATGAATTGTCCCATGATGACATTTATAGCGGTTTCTGTGTAAAGCCCAGGCTACACTATGCGTGATTGTCAAGGAAATCACGCGCGTGTTATCCGTGTTTGCAGAACTTCCTTGACGTCCGGGATCTGCTGGTCAAGCAAATCACGCAAGGAAAATGGATAAACCACTGCATTTTTTAAATCGATAAACCACTGTATAAATATCTACCAGCTTCAACACAAGTTTCAACACTCCCAATTTTCTCAAACGCTTCTTCATTCATCTTCCAACACGATACTCAGCACAAATTATTCAAGTTTAGGTCTAGAATAGACTACAATACGCAAGATCAAGCAAAATGATCAAAACCCTGCAACACGCAATCTCGGAAAACACGACAAGTTCAGAATTTTGAACTTTTCATCGTTCCGTCCGTGACGTGTCTGCGGAATTTCCTTGACGTTTCATCCGGGATCTGCGTGATGTGCCAGTGTAGCTCACCCAACGCATTTACGCCCACCCCCACCCACACCCACACCCACACCCACACCCACACCCACACCCACACCCACACCCACACCCACACCCACATCCGCACCCGCACCCGCACCCGCACCCGCACCCGCACCCGCACGCGCCCGCGCCCGCGCCCGCGCCCGCGCCCGCGCCCGCGCCCGCGCCCGCGCCCGCGCCCACACACACACACACACACACACACACACACACACACACACACACACACACACACACACACACACACACACACACACGCAGCTGAACTTGCTCGGTCACGCAAATCCTGACAACTCTGATAACACGCACGTGATTTTCAGGAAATCACGCATAGTGTAGCCTGGGCTTAACAAGAAGGTTTCAGGTTGCAATATGCTGAGTGCACATACTCAGCTGAACTTGCTCGGTCACGCAAATCCTGACAACTCTGATAACACGCACGTGATTTTTAGGAATTCACGCATAGTGTAGCCTGGGCTTAACATGAAGGTTTCAGGTTGCAATATAAGCTGCTTGAAGGTTAGGTTGGGTGAATTTCTTGATGACCCATGTGCAATTGTTGCTCAGTGACCTCTGCAAGGTCAGCTAAGATCATCTGAGGTCACCAGCACTTTTTGTCAATAACTCTTGATAAAATACAGATAGAGACGTGCGAATGACACCACTGTGTTTGTCTCGTCGAGTCGTGTCGCTCCATCTGCAACATGACCTACCTGAGTCAGCAAATGACATTGAACCTGAGGTCAAATTTTGAAGTTGACCTAACCAGGTCATCATTAACATATTTCTAAGCGCCCTGACGAGACAAACACGATGGAGTTAAAATGATTGATCTATGTTTAATCGATACAAAGTTATTCACGAACAACTTTTGGGGCAAAATGCCCTCGTGACATTTGGTGACCTCTGGAGCCTAGACTATTGACCAGAGCTAAAATCTGAGGACACCAAGGGTGATTGCATTTTTCAAGAACTTCTATTGTTTTGTTATGTTTGTTCCTAGCTATCATAGTTCCAGATATATTTGGGGGTGTTCGAAGCGAAGTCCTAAAACTGGAAAATCTGACAAATCTGACCTTTGATGACCTCTGTTGACCTCAATATTGATCTGAACCCCAAAATTCCCGAAGTAACTTCGAAAGTCCTTGTCGAGAGCTTTCGAACCGCTTTCGAAAATAAAATAATTGAAACGAAAATCACAACATTTATATATAATTATTAAATATATTGATAGGAAAATAGGGACCTGTTTGTAATTGCAATAGCATGACTCACTCACCAGAATACCGTAGCTGAGATATTTGTTACGCTGCACGCAACACTGCGCATTCGAGGCATAGGTACTCGTTCTTAACCCGCGCCCCGGTGGGCCTCTGAGACAACTTCGCCCTGGTGGGGTGGGAGTCAAAATGACCCCCCTCTAACTCGAACACTAAAAGGGCTAGAAAGACGCTGAAAAGGCGTTCGAAAGCTCGACAAGGACATTCGAAGTTACTTCGGGTATTTTTGGTTCAGGTCAATATTGAGGTCACCAGAGGTCATCAAAGGTCAGATTTTCCAGTTTTAGGACTAAACTCCGGACACCCCCAAATATCTCGGAAACTATGATAGCTAGGAACAAACAGAAAAAAAAACAATCAAAGTTCTTGAAAAATGCAATCCCACTTGGTGTCCTCAGATTTTAGCTCAGGTCAATAGTTTAGGCTCCAAAACAGGGCTGCGGAGTAGGAGTCGGTCGGAGTCGGTGATTTTGGTCGGAGTCTGGAGTCGGTAAAATTTTGCCGACTCCGATTCCGGCTGCTAGTTAAGGGCAGCGCATGGGCAAAGTATTATTCAGGTGCATTTTAGTGAACCACCGGTGGCGATGACTAAAGAACTCATGCCGCTTCGTCTTAGTTTGCTTTGATTCCCTTACCAATCCATAATTTGTAATCATGAGGTGTGTACCACGGTGGGCAAAATATAACCTAGGGTCTATCGTCGGATGCATATAAAAAATGTCACCGCCAGGAATTTAAAGGGAATAATACACCTTGGGTCTGACAAAAACCAATCTGGTATAAACCAGCCATCTGGTTTAAAGAGAATAGTCCACCGTAACCCTATTCCTTGCGGGCGGCCAGAATTACGTTAACGTGCGGGGGGTGTCGGGTGTCAGATCCCCCCCCCCCCCCCCCCAGAGATCTCTAGAACCGCTTGGTCGACTACGATGGGGAAAACGCCATTCGATTCGTCATGACAAGGTCTTTCTTTTAGCCCGAAATGTTTCTGTTTGTTCAAAAATGGAGGCTAGGGGGTGAACAATACGAAAATTTTGGGTGGTTTTTGAACGGTCATTGCGGCCATGTGGTTTGCTCGATTTGCATGCCCCAAACGTTTTTGAGCTTCAAATGTACTGGTCAAACGACAAATACCAAAATAAAAAATAAAAACGTAAAAGTTTTGAATTTCCACCGTTGAGGTTTCCCAAATATATTTGCAGCGTATTATGCAACGCATGAGTATTTCATGGTGTGCTTAGGTATCAGGACCCATGGTGCCCTTTTGCCCATGGTCTGGAATATATTCACCAGAAATTAATATCTGAATTCGTTTAATATCTGATTAAAGTATACTGGTGCGGCACCCAACTCCTAACTTCCCCTCCCGTCTGATGCTGAGCAATGCACAGTTCGTTTTGTCTCTCATATATGAGTCGTGACCGGCACACTTTCCCCTTCCATCTGTCTTCCCTAGGACTCTTTTAATTAGAGTAGCCGCCTGGTCTGTCGTCCCATAGGGAGTTTCGCCATATAGAAGTATAGTCACTCTGTCCAATAATCTTAAAACTCAACGCCACGGAGCGCATGCCTTCACATATATATTTTAAGCCACCGAAACGTGAAGAGGGGTGAATTGTGTATCGCAGTCATTTAGCAAAGGTAATATTTAACGCAATGACGAAGCAACGACACTGATTACAATCGAATGCGTGAACACGCGTTACGTTTCATCTCCAAACAGGAAACATTGAACACTGACGTGAAATTGATGAACGCAAAGTAAATGGATAAATTTCACGGAATGAACACTCAGTCACAAGCGGACATAGTGGCGGTCCACACAAGAGGAACATCGCACGGGTGAACACTGCATATACCCATGAAACAACAAATGTTCAAGACGCAATGCCCCCCCCCCCCCCCCCAACAAAACAAAATGAAACATACAATTTTGAACGCGGCCTTTCCCGCGACGCCGGCGTGTTGGTCTCTGGGGACCTTACCGCGCCCGTCAGCAGCGGCGAGTCCGGCGGTGACAGGCCGGCGTCCGGGTCGAGGCAGCAAACGTGGCACGTGACCCCTAATCCTCCGGAGCAGTGCGTCACGCCATCTACCGAACCGCCACGCGGAGTCGGTGGCCACCACGCCCCAGATGCGAGCAGCGCACTGGGGCCAATTCGCACGCAAGAAGCGTCGCTCACTGGCAGACGACGTGCCGCGATGTCTGTGCAGTCCCAACACCTGGTCCAGCTGCTGGTCTTGAGTGGCCACCTTCAGAATGTCCATTTCGTCGTACATGATGACGCATTGTCGCTCCTGGTCAGTCATGGTCGCCACCATCTTGGCCAGCAGCTCCAACTGCATGGTTGGGTCATCAGGCTGGAGGATGTAGGCAGCCAGGTAGCGTTGCAGCGTCGGCAGGGCTGGCAGCGGGTGCCCATTGCTGCGGAGCCACTCGTACTGGCGACGGGACAGATGCACGCGGTGCCGCAAAGCCTCGTGCAGTGTCGCATCTGAGTACGGACGGGGTCGCGTCCCGGTGATGAGATGCTCAGCCTGCGGAAATTAATGCCATTGTGTACGCAATGGAACAGTAACTCGGGAAAGTATGTTGAGGATCTAGGTCACAACCTGGTAGATAACTGTCATGCTTTCTATACTTCCACAAATATTATGATTATTATATAGAGGAACAGAGACATACCATATTCATTGTTTTTCTAGCATATTTTATCTTGGGAACTTTCAATAACAGTCTTCCTCATCATGTTCCCACACAACACCTAGCACAGTATGCTTTACTGTTTTTTTTAAAGAAACTCAGTGCATCCAAAACATAACCATAAATAGAGCATTAAACCAGTTCCTCTTGAGACCTGAGTGCAATGGCATCACCACCTTCTGAAAGTTGAGAGGGGGAGGGAGGCATTTTAAGTCTATTGTTTCCATGCAATGCCTACAGGCATAATGTTAAAAGCTAAACATGTTGGGTCGCAGTCAATTAAATAATCACTGGCCTCACCTGCTGTTCTGTAAACAGTCCAGCTTTGGCGGCTGCATGAGGCATCTGCTGAGCCAGAGTCACCCTATGCAGCTGTGTTTTCAGACATGCTAGTTGCTCCTCCAGCTTCTCCTTCTCTTGTTGCAGAACTTTCTTCTCTTCCAGGACCTCCTCCCCTTTCAGTGTGGTGCATCCATGACGCTCAACATCACTGAAATCAAACATTTTATATTACATAACCAGCATGATAAAAGTAAATACAGAGTCTACATGTATAAGGTGCTTAGCAAATTAAGACATAGGTGGTATATTTTTTAGCTTTGGAACATTTAAGTAAAGTTAGGTCAGGATTTTGGTAATACTTCAGTGACGCATGTCCCCAGTTTATCATAGTCTTGAGAAGAAGAAGAATTAGTCAGCTGACAGCATATTTGATTGCAGAGTGAAAATTCCTCCAATCCAAATAATTTTGAGACAGTGAGTGATGTGCAAGGTGACATTGTCTGTGGTGGCTGCCGCTGTGCAGTCAACCATCAGTCTCAAATACAAGTCCTGCGCTCCCCAGGAACAGAGGTTTAGTGCAAGCGTGATAGGGTTTAGTGGTTGACTTGTGTATTACCGGCTCACAAAATTATTTGGCACCATTTTCACTCTGGAACAAAATATGCTGTCAGCTGACTGATTATTCTTCCAGGTACCTCAAGATTACATTAAACTGGGAAGGTGCGTTACTGAAGTATTGCCAGGATTTTCATGTAGAAGATCCAGATCAGGAATATCAGAAGATTAAAAGTCAAGAAAATAAGGAAAAAACATAGGACATCATGTCATCACCTGAGCTTGCACTTGGTACTTGGTAGGCCGGATGGAGGAGGTTGAGGTAGCAGTTAGGATGATCGATGGTATTGTGTCTGGGAGTGGGTGGAGGTTCCTCCTCTTGTGTGAAGTTGGTGGAATTTCGTAGAAGTCAGAGGCTTTAAAATGAATGGAGCACACACAGGGATCAACATGGTCATCAAGTTCCGAATCTTCTCTTTTAATAGCCTGCCACCACCTTGGAACCAAATCTTTCCTTCGGAAACGAAAAATAATACACCTTCCTGGTCGGGTTTGCAACTTTCGAGCAGCTGTACCGTTGTTGCACCTGGAACAGCACAACCAGCCATCTTCGTGACCACCGTTGGACTCTCAAGCGTACCTATGTGGCTCTGTCTTGTCTATAAATATGCACACATTTAAATCAATCGCAGTCTGAAGAATCGGAAGCTTTCTTCAGTACGAACATTATCTTATTAAAAGTTGTCGGGGAATTAAGAGTCAAAACAAACAAATCAAATTAAGAACAAGTGCGCAATGTTTGTAGCCTACTAGAATGTCACCATATTTAGTTTACATCTAACGTTATTATACTATACTAAGGGTTGGGAACTAGGACTAGTAAATACTATTTTAGTAAATAAAGGTTTGTTGTAAATTGTAAATTGTGCAAACACTATTATACTATTTTCAATGATATTTGGAAAATAAAGATGAAAATAGCCAAATCAATCCGAACAATGTAAATTAAAATTGAAATGATAGACACAATTTCAAAGAACATCCTCAGAATAGGCTAATTATTGAGATCATATATACTGAATTTGAGTATACCCCCTTCAATATACCCTGGGTAGAACCGTCCCCTGCTGCGCAGACTGGTAAGTGACGTTATCGGGGGTACTTTTCTATCCGTCATAGCGAGCTAAATATATGAAACACTACTTTGCAAGTGACATACATGTAAAGTACATCATCAATAATGTATGTTAGACAGTATAAAGTCTCATATTTATGAAAAAGAAACTGTAAGGGATCCAAAAGGTTTACCCCCGGTGACGTCATTGACGTCATTGGCGGTCATGCAACAGCTTATAGGCATTGGGATGACAACGGCCTGGGTACTAGCCAACACACATGTTTGATGTTTTCATTGCCCTCATTGCCTTTGAAGACGCCATCGGTGCTACTTGGTGTCAATGGTGAGCGAAATACGGACAGTCACAGTTGTAGGAGCGAGAAGAGCGTCGTTACTCGTTAGACAAGCTTTTTAATCACCAAGCTTAAAAAATAGAGTACCTAGGCTCAGACTGGTTATTGATTCGACACTGATTGAATCGATTGGAATCGTTCAATCAAAATTCCTTGAATCAACAAATAATTGATTCACCACCATATCTTTTGATTCATGAATCGTGATTGAATCAAAATCACCATCAAATGAAGGCTGATTGAATCAAAAGATTTAACGATTCTTAACGATTCAAGTACACTTGTAAATTGTGCAAATACATGCAGTCCCAGTGGCTACATTCATTTATACTGAAATAGTATTGCTGTAACAATGTTTTAATGATCATATATATGTATGTTTCCATTTGTATTTATTTGACATAAATTCACCACATATTTAAATGTTGAATCAAATGTGAATCAATTAAAATATTTGTTTTGATTTTTTGAATCAGAAAGAATCAATTCTCAATTTTGTCTCCATGAATCGAATGATGATTGAATCATTCAGATTCCAAAATGAATCATGATTGAATCGTTCCAAAAAAGTTGAATCAATAACCAGTCTGCGGCGGGCTAGGCTTTAAGTAGTTTATTAAGTCATTTTAACTTTTGGGATTTTACTAGTTACTAGTTTTACTAGTTACTATTTACTAGTTACGAGTTTATATTTACTAGTTACTATTATACTAGTTATTATTTTACTAGTTACTAGATTTTACTAGTTAGGTGTAAATCAAGAAATTACCTAATCTTGGTGCCATTAGGTAATATTTAATTTATACTGATGCCCCAGTCTGCAAACCATGGCAAAGACACCAATGAGGTGTTTGGGGGCTGGGGAAGCCTGAATCCGGCCCTAAATTGAAATGGGGCAGAAGATAACCCATTTTGATTTGGGGCAGCTGCCAGCTTGTGCTAGCCTAACCTACCCTGAAGAGACAATTTCCTACCAGATCGATTAATCACACCAAGACAGGTCATGCTACCATGGGGCCTTAAGTAACATAATCTGCCCCATTTCAGGAATTTCTGTCCAAATGTTTAAATAAAGCTGCCCCAGATTATTATTTTTGCTTTAATCCTGCCCCAATGAGTGCTCATGATCGAGATCTGCCATGTTGTAAAGAATGGCTGATGCCTAACAGCCCAAGGCTGTACATAATCTGAAACCTAGGTTTGCAAAACATTAGGAGATGGTGGTGCAACAGTGAGCAGTTGTGGATTGCATCATTAAAATTACTTTGAGTTTGAGATGCATACCAAAAGGTTATTTCTTGTATTGGAATGTCTAATGCACTTGCCAACCATATACACAATTTAGGACACCACTGTATTGTGATCAGGGAAATACCAGAATTTAAACAAATTGCCAACTTTTCTTGCATGACTAACTGGAACCTATGCTGGTAATCATTACCTAAGGTACCTGCCCAGGGTTAGGGTACCTATACAAATAACCTAACCTAACCTATCCTAAACCTAATGACATTGCAGGGGTTGCCATAGATGAGTTTGGAAAGCTGATTATTGGTTAGGTTCAACTCGTGTGTTTTGGTTAACTTCGTTTCGGCCTTCGGCTGACACTTGTTAACCAAACCAAAACACAAGAGTTAACCTAACCAATAATCAGCTTTCCAAACACAGCAAAGGCTATGGATTCAGTGGTGTAATGTGTTAAGCCCAGGTTTGAAGAAGTATTAAGAATTTGGGGGCCTATAAATTACTAACACTGGACAGGTACCTTAGGTAAAGATTACCCCTGTGCCATTAGCGAAGTGTTAAGGCAAATAATGCAATTTGGGGCAGTTTAAAATTTTGGCAGAAAGGCCTGAAAGGGGGCAACTCATGCACATTTGGGGCAGCACAGTGTGTGAGCTGCCCAGTGTCCTAGGATGGGGAATTTTGGGTGTAAATCGACAGTCCAGGGTGGGAATTCTACTTTTTTTCGTTGGTGGAGGAGTACATATCTTCGCAAACAAAGAGTACAAAAATAACCTGATGGTAGGCCAAAAATAAATACTGATATACTAATGAATAATGATGAATGATAAACTACAAAACTAAATTCCCCAGATCAAAATGTGCTGACAATTATTGGACAATTCTTGGTACCTATGCATTCATGCAGAAAAGCAATGCATACCTATCTAAGCACACATTTTCTTTTTCAGGACAAAAATTCAGAACAATGCCAGAAAACCGTTACATCAACATGGGGCCTGGCGGTCATAACCAGGAAATTGTCCATGTAAAATGAGTCACTTTTAGTGTTGTTTTTTCCAGTCTGGCTCTCCAACCGAATAACATTTCAAATCACGAACTGGTCTTCATATATAATTAAAATTATTTCAATGCTACTAAAAAAATAGCCACCGTGAGATCAACCCCACAATAATCAGTAATCACAACTCACGTGTGCGCCGCGTGTGCGTCACCAACAAACAATGACAAAGGATGTAGTTTTGCTACTCGTTACTATTCTATGAGCGAATGGCAAACGTCACGGGTACAAGGGAGCTAACGGCTATCCATACTGGTCCAGCTCTCAATCAAGCTAGTCGATTGGTCAAAACCGAATAGGCTTCTGACGTCACAAATGTGAGTCAATATGTTACGGAGATAACAGCATCCCAGTGCGTTTTGCCGTCAGCAAAGTAATTGTTACTCTTTTACAGAGTACTTGTTCTCCTTCTGAGGCTGGAGAATAATTGGTGGGGCAATTGGAGTAGGTCACACTGTGTTGTGGCATAGGGACCTACTCTAATTACATTTGTACTCCCAATAGTTGTACTCTCGTCAGTCTCTAAGGTCGATATCTCCGGAACCGTTCCACGCAGCGCCATGAAATTTGGCACAGCTATTGATACATCTCTTTTGCATCTTGTGACTAAATTTGATGTCAGGGTCATGTCAGGTCAGGTCACCAGGTCACGTTAAGTGACCCTACCTCAAAAACCAATCAGAACACTACCACAGACAGAGTTTTGGAACGATCGATTTGAAACTCATGAGGTATGACAAGGTCATCAGCAACTACAATTCGTCTATCTCTATTTTTATTAAAAATCAAGGACTAGTGACAAAATCAGCCAGGGGAGGATCCGTGGGTTGTGGGGGCGAGCAAATCCAGTGGCGTATTTCCAAAAAGTTGTTGAGTGGGGGAGGAGGGGGGGGGGGGGGGGAGGAGGTAGGTAGCGGGCCGTCAGCCGTCAAGTTGTTGACCGGGGGGGGGGGGGGGGAGGGGGTTAGCAGACCGTCAGCGATCTATATTCTATTCCCCGGCCTCTACGCTGTGGCTGTTGTGTTGCGAGGTTACGATAAATTAATTGCCGGACTCTTTACCGATTGCGACGCTTTCAGCGCAAATAACCCGCGTGAAGGGCACGGTGGAGATTTGTTTTTGCTGACGGTGTTGGCCTTGTGAGTTGGGTTTGTTCAAGGAAACTTTATAACTTTGTTTGGTTTGTTAACAGTTCAAGTTAGGACTTGGGTTTGTCTTTGCCTAAGCTTTTATTTTAATCCAGTGGCAGTGGGTGGATGGAGGTAATTGTGTTGTTGGCTACCATTCAGTCCAACTTTCCAAGCCAGAAGTCAACCTTTTATGCACAGGTTTTCTCTGCAACAAACACTTTTATTAGTTAATAAACAATAAATATTTCTGAGGAGTACAAAAAAATCAATTTTTACCAGTCACAATTTGGGAGTACAAAATGTGTTGGTGTATATGGAACCAACAAACGTGAACTTTTCCAACACTGAGCGACACCCTACAAGGAATAATATTCCACTCCTTTTTTCCAATTTGAAGGGTTATTTTCTACTCTTTTTCACTGTTGTGATTATTTTGCACTCCTTTATTTTAATATGTGAAAAGCCAGGAAATGGATCAAGTTTCGTGTGATAGCAAGACGTGTAAATTCTTGAAAAAGGCTCCTTTTGAGGTCAAATTTTCCACTCTTTTTGCTGATTTTCAGTCTGAATTTTTCACTCTGCACCCTGACTTTAAAGCAATCCTAGGACACTGGAGCTGCCCCAAGTGACTGAAATCCAATGACATATTTTGGGGATAGGTAAGTTAGGTTATCAGAAGATGCCCCGAATGGAGCAGTCTGCTGCCCCACTTGGGACAGGATTCAGGCTGCCCTAAGCATCTTATTGGCATCCTTGCCATAATTTGCATTTCACAGACTGGGGCTGGGTTAATGAATCAGTCTGCCAAACATTGGAAATCTTGACAAGACAAGACAATCTTGTTGGGGCAGAGTTGGGACAAATGATATTTGGAGCAGATGTTTGAAATTTTGGTGGCAGACATTTCTGGAATAGGGCAATAGAAGCATGCAGCCGCTCAGGACGTACTCCCTTTTGGCGGATTCGAGAAAGGAGATCATGTACAATTTAATCAAACTTAATTTTTATGTTGGCATGCATGGAGGCCTGGCAATTTTTATGGAGGACTAAAAGGACTAAAAGGACTATGTGCTACTACCACGTTTGCTCCAGTACCGTTTCATATTTCAAACCTGTTTTAGCTTTACCAGTGCGCGCCCGCTCGGTCATCGCCCAAAAAGGCGTTTTACTGGTAAATTAATGTTATTAAAGCTGGGAATGTGCACTTTCTCGTTTTCCCACATTTTGCTTGAGACGATCCTATCACATCCTAGCCAGCTGCCACTGGATCAGCAGTAATAGCCGAGTGGCTAAGACGTCTGGCTCTCACGTGGGGAGCCCGGGTTTCGAACCCCGGTAGAGCTATGGCCCCTGGGCGCTAATATGACCAATGTGTTCGCTGGCGCTCCATAAGAGTTGGCGACCAAGTGGGTCGTCAATTATTTTATAAAAAGGGAAAAGGATCGTACAAACGCTAAATGTATAACAGTATTTTCTGGAGGTGATATGTTATATCACGTTATGGTTATCCAGATTTGTGCACACGGTTCATTTGGTCGTCTTATGATGCTATTTCTATGTAACATAAGTGAAATTAGGTTACAAACCTGACCCAGTAAACAACAGACCAGCGTTCCGCGCATTAATAATAGTTTTGTTTACATCCTACGGTTTGTGTTGTACAGTTATTACACAGCCGCCTCCAAAACAGGTGCTTGTCAGTCATCGGCTCTCGACGTCATGCTGTTCAAACTATGTTTGTTTTAAATTATGAGTCTGCAACGAAATTTGGGTATCTGAAGGCCAATTTTTTTTTGCCCCCCCCCCCAAACTGAGCGGCTGGATGCGCCCCTGATCAACTATAACTTGAAATATCTTTCGGTAGGAAAGTTTTCATGCAAAATGTGATAAATTTACAATATATTTTGGTCTCGTCTGGCGATTTCAAGTGCTAACTCCATTTTTTTGTGTGGGAAAAGGTCATTATTTCCCTTTAACCCGCGAGTCACGGGGGGTTTAACCCCCCTTTAGGAATATCAGGAATATCTCAATAACTAATCCAGATATCGACGGCAAAATTGCAGTACCGTTCCGGGCATCATTTTTACACCTTTTAAGAAAAAGTGAAAAAATTTCGTCAGAAATTTTTCGAGATATAGTGAATTTAGTGACGTCACAACACGATTTTGACACCAAAATCGGCTAAACTTTGCCAAGCCGTACAAATGCTGCATTTGAAGCAAAATGCAATCCAAAAACCCTAAAGGGTAGAAAATTGCAAGGGCTACAAACCAACCATCTCGAAATTTCACAAATTTTGTTTTTTGACCCCAAAATTTAAAAAAAAACTTTTTTTGAATAAATGCTCACAAAATCAAATTTTTCAAAGATATTGAAAAAACCGGAACATATGTCAGATAACAACATATGGGCAACTACCATACAAAATTTCAAAATGATGTCATCTTTTTTGACTGTCATGGCAAAAATTAAAATTTTGAATGTCATGGCATTAAAGGGAAATAATGACTTTTTCCCACAAAAATGGAGTTAGCACTTGAAAACGCCAGACGAGACCAAAATATATTGTAAATTCATCACATTTTGCATGAAAACTTTCCTACCGAAAGATATTTCAAGTTAAAGTTGATAAGCATCCCACACTTTTAACGACCGGTACTTGCAAGTACTTTTGGTCCTCATCAAACTGCGGGCTTTTCCCGTCTTGTTTTTTTACGCAATGGAGTGGAGAATATATTGTGCGTTCTGCTTGTGATTATATGCCCGGCGATCTTCTAAAACTAACAGCGATTGGAAAAAGTGGCAATAAAATCGGAAGCTCATCGATGCACATCAACGGCGGCATAGTTAGTGGTTGCGACCCTCCATTTGTGAAAATCGATTCATTTGTTTTCAACATTAGGAGTATTGTATAATTTTTATGTGGCTGTATATAACACTATGCTTTATATTATCATGAAAAATAATAATTTTTCCCAAAAAAGCTAACGAACAATAACACAAAACTGGCAATTAATTCGGAAGCTCATCGATGCACATCGACGGCGACCTATTTAGCGTCGGCGATTTGTTTACAAAGTCATTGTCATGCTTGTCGGCGCACTTTACCATTGTGGCGAGTTGTTCCTGATTAGTATACCCAAGTCCCGCAGCAGGCTTTGTCAATGACGTCACTGGTGCCATTCTTGTGTAGCATTGCAAAATATATCTGATTTTGAGTTGAAAGCTAATTAAAAACTTATTCAAATAGTTTTAATTTTCTTGTTAATCATTATTAAAGGTATTGTATCACTGTATTTCATAGTAATTGACACTTCAGAAACTTATGACGTAATAATATTGTATCAATATACATTTCCCTCGCCTTTTGCTATTGTGGCGCAGTGCCGAGTGCTTTGCAAATACTGGTAGGGAAGGACGAATTTGTCAATGACCTTCATGAAGTACACAAGGTACTTGTTTTGTATTTTTTCCAAACTTACAACTTTCAATATGGGAATAATTTTATTTAATTCTTAAATTTAAATAAAATAATTGTAAAATCATAGCGGTAGCCTAAGAAATTGTTGCTAACAAAATCAAAAGGTCATTATTTCCCTTCAAAGTATGGGTAAATCATGACGTCATATTTTGAAATTGCGTTTTTTGCCTTTTATTGACCGGATACAGACAAATAAATGCCAGCACTGTTTGTTTTAAATAAAACTGATATAGAAACATGCTTTTTTCATTTCGATTTATCAATTTCATATTTTGACCTTCAGTGACCTGAACTTGACCTGAACTTGACACTATATTCACGTAAATGAAGTCAGGTGGTAAAATGACTACCACTATCGAATTCTACGCGTAAAAATATCCATAAAACGTGCTGCATGACTCGTAGATATTTTGTGTATAGTGACCTTTTGTGACCTGACCTTGACCTTGATCTTTTCCAACAATCTCACTTTAGCTCATGTGGGATATGTATCATACTTGTGTCAGCACTTTGGGTGATTATAGGCGCAATCGAAGGTAATGGATGGCAAGTATTGTCCATAAACTCAAATACCTCGATTTTGACGTTTGACTTGACCGTGACCTGACATGTGACCTTAATTTGACATTTTTAAGTTTGCGTTAGGCTTATCTCATTGAGCGCTTTCGAATGCCGCCTTGTGCGTCCCGCTGCGATCATTGGTTCTGAAGATACCAGGGGGGGGGGGGCTAAAAAAAGCCCCCCACAGTGAGTCGTGTTACAGAATATACCCCAGTGACTGCCGGGTTAAAGGGAGATAATCACCTTTTGATTTTGTTAGCAACAATTTCTTTGGCTACCGTTATGGTATTAAAATGTTGTCTAAATTTAAGAATTAAATACAATTATTCCCTAATTCAAAGTTGGAAGTTTGGGAAAATTAATGATTGGTATTTTCCCTCCACTATTGGAAAGCGCAACTGGCGCTTTTGCATCAATCTGTTCAACGTTGTTGAATGGGCACTTGACTAGTGCGGACCCATCTTTGTGATCGGGTTTGGGTCCGGGGCAAAACCGTAGCCATTATTTCACGAGGAAGCAGATTTTGCATGGCCACGTGGCGGCACGTGACACGTGCCACGTGGCACCGACCGGCACCATCAACTGTCACTCGCCGAGATCTATCGGTTACCCAAATTTGGTGTCGCTACATCAAAATTTCCCGAAATCCGAGGACCCCCACGCGATAAAAGGTTTACCCCTGGGGGCTTTCGTTTGCCCCCCTCGGGGTCGGCAACCGCAAAGGATTTTCCGCACCCATGTGGACTACCCGCCCACCGAATTTGGTCGCCCTGCGTCCACACGTGTGGGCGGCACGTGTGGGCAAATGGATTTTGCAATGTCCCACGGGGCGGCACGTACCACGTGCCACGTGGCACCGATCGACCGGTGACCGGCACCGGCACCTGGGGGCCGAACTGGCGCATCGAACGGTGCCACGCGCGTGTTGCTGTGCTTCTTCGTCAGCGAGCTGTGGCCAAACGCCTCAGACAAACAAACAAACAGACAGACATACAAATCACTACACAAATAGGCTGCTGCCCCAGTATAAACCTCTGGTATTTGACTTCGTCAAAACCTACGGTTTTGACTAGTGCGGACCCATTTCGGTGGATCGGGTTTGGGTCCGGGGCAAAACCGTAGCCATCATTTCACGAGGAACGCCTAGCATATATAATTGGTAAAGAAAAACATAAAAAAGCAAATGCCGGCGACGGGATTCGAACCCGGGACTCCAGCAACAAATACAGAATAGCAGCAGATAGCCCTAACCACGCAATACACACAGATACCAAATTTGGTGCGGCTAGCTGTCATAAAACGCGAGTAATGGCCGACCGAATTGAGGAACCCGCTAAAAAAGTTGCACGTGCCTGCCGCACTTGCTTTGGAGGCGCCACCGTTGCCAACCTATAAGGTCATCCCGCACCCATGATGACTACTCGCCCACCG
Source organism: Chirona hameri (assembly GCA_036785665.1). NCBI lineage: Eukaryota > Metazoa > Arthropoda > Thecostraca > Balanomorpha > Balanidae > Chirona > Chirona hameri. The sequence continues at coordinate 92,283 of JAXIVJ010002380.1, forward strand.
AGTTTGGTGGCGTTGAGTCCACTTGTATGGGCTGGGTAAGCAGATTTTGCAGTGGCCACGTGGCGGCACGTGGCACGTGCCACGTGGCACTCATCGAACAACAACCGGCATCATGATATGTCACTCGCTGAGCTCTATCGGTGCACCAAATTTGGTGCGGCTAGCGCAAAATAAAATCCCGCAATCAGAGGACCCCTGCGATATCAGGTTAACCCCCCTAGGGGGGGGGGGCAACGTGCCCCCTCGAGAAAATCAGCCAATATAGTTTTTCGGCACCCATGTGGACTACCTGCCCACCAAGTTTGGTCGCCCTGTGTCCACTGGTATGGGCTGGGCAAGCAGATTTTGCAGTGGCCACGTGGCGGCACGTGGCACGTGCCACGTGGCACCGATCGAGCGGCGACCGGCACTATCATCTTTCACTCGTCGAGTTCTATCGGTGTACCAAATTTGGTGCGGCTAGCGCAAAAACAAAATATGACAATCAGAGGACCCCTGGGATATCAGATTAACCCCCCCTAGGAGGGGTCACGTGCCCCCTCGAGAAAATCAGCCAATATTGTTTTTCGGCACCCATGCGGACTACCCGCCCACCAAGTTTGGTCGCCCTGTGTCCACTGGTATGGGATGGGCAAGCAGATTTTGCCATGGCCACGTGGCGGCACGTGACACGTGACACGTGGCACCGATCTCCCGGCGACCGGGACCATCATCTGTGACTCGCCGAACTCTATCGGTGTACCAAATTTGGTGCGGCTAGCGCAAACATAAAATCCGGCAATCAGAGGACCCCTGCAATATCAGGTTAACCCCCTAGGGAGGCAACGTGCCCCCATCGAGAAAATCAGCCAGTATCGTTTTTCGGCACCCATGTGGACTACCCGCCCACCGAGTTTGGTCGCTCTGCGTCCACTGGTATGGGCTGGGCAAGCATATTTTGCCATGACCACGTGGCGGCACGTGGCACCGATCGAGCGGCGACCGGCACCATCATCTGTCACTCGCCGAGCTCTATCGGTGTACCAAATTTGGTGCGGCTAGCGCAAAAAAAAATCCGGCAATCGGAGGACCCCTGGGATATCAGATTAACCCCCCTAGGAGAGGTCACGTGCCCCCTCGAGAAAATCAGCCAATATTGTATTTCGGCACCCATGTGGACTACCCGCCCACCGAATTTGGTCGCCCTGCGTCCACTGGTATGGCCTGGGAAAGCAGATTTTGCCATGGGCACGTGGCGGCACGTGGCGACCGGCACCATCATCTGTCACTCGTCGAGCTCTATCGGTGTAGCAAATTTGGTGTCGCTACATCAAAATTCCCTGAAATCCGAGGACCCCGCGTGCGTACAGGTTGACCCCCTGGGGGCTTTCGTTTGCCCCCCTCGGAGTCGGCAACCCCAAAGGATGTTCCACACCCATGTGGACTACCTGCCCACTGAGTTTAGTCGCCCTGCGTCCACTGGTATGGGCGGCACGTGTAGGCAAATGGATTTTGCAGTGCCCCACGTGGCGGCTCGTGCCACGTGGCACGTGGTACCGATCGACCGGCCACCGGCACTGGCACCTGGGGGCCGAACTGGCGCATCGGACGGTGCCACGCGCGTGTTGCTGTGCCACAAATACCACACACACATACACACAAATACCACAGTTTGGTGGCGTTGAGTCCACTGGTATGGACGGCACGGCTGGGTAAGCAGATTTTGCAGTGGTTACGTGGCGGCACGTGGCACGTGCCACGTGGCACCGATCGAGCGGCGACCGGCACCATCATCTGTTACTCGCCGAGCTATATCGGTGTACCAAATTTGGTGCGGCTAGCGCAAAAAAAAATCCGGCAATCAGAGGACCCCTGGGATATCAAATTAACCGCCCCCCTCCTAAGAGGGGTCACGTGCCCCCTCGAGAAAATCAGCCAATATTGTTTTTCGGCACCCATGTGGACTACCCGCCCACCGAGTTTCGTCGCCCTGTGTCCACTGGTATGGGTTGGGAAAGCAGATTTTGCCTTGGCCACGTGGCGGCACGTGGCACGTGCCACGTGCCACCGATCGAGCGGCGACCGGCACCATCATCTGTCTCTCGTCGAGCTCTATCGGTGTACCAAATTTAGTGCGCCTAGCGAGATAAAAAAACCGTAGCCATCATTTTTTTTTGCCCAGCCCATACCAGTGGACAAAACCGTAGCCATCATTTCACGAGGAACGCCTGTCAAATAGAATTGGACAAGAAAAACATTTTAAAAAAAATGCCGGCGATGGGATTCGAACCCGCGACTCCAGCAACAAATACAGAATAGCAGCAGATAGCCCTAACCACGCAATACACACAGATACCAAATTTGGTGCGGCTAGCTGTCATAACTCCCGAGTTATGACCGACCGAATTGAGGAACCCGCTAAAAAAAAGTTGCACAGTTGCACGTGCCTGCCGCACGTGCTTTGGGGGTGCTACCTTTGCCACCCTCTAAGGTCACCCCGCACCCATGAGGACTACTCACTCACCGATTTTGGTCGCGTTGAGTCCACTGGTATGGGCGGCACGGCTGGGTAAGCAGATTTTGCCATGGCCACGTGGCGGCACGTGACACGTGCCACGTAGCACCGATCGAGCGGCGACCGGCACCATCATCTCTCACTCGCCGAGCTCTATCGGTGCACCAAATTTGGTGCAGCTAGTGCAAAATGAAATCCCGCAATCAGAGGACCCTTGCGATATCAGGTTGACCCCCCTAAGGGGGGCAACGTGCCCCCCTCGAAGGAAATAGCCAATTTTGTTTTTCGGCACCCATGTGGACTACCCGCCCACCGAGTTTGGTCGCCCTGTGTCCACTGGTATGGGCTGGGCAAGCATATTTTGTCATGGCCACGTGGCGGCACGTGGCACGTGCCACGTGGCACCGATAGAGCGGCGACCGGCACCATCATCTGTCACTCGTCGAGCTCTATCGGTGTACCAAATTTGGTGTCGCTACATCAAAATTTTCCGAAATCCAAGGACCCCACGCGATAAAAGGTTTACCCCCCTGGGGGCTTTTGTTTACCCCCCTCGGGGTCGGCAACCCCAAAGGATTTTCCGCACCCATGTGGACTACCCGCCCAACGAGTTTGGTCGCCCTGCGTCCACACGTGTGGGCGGCACGTGTGGGCAAATGGATTTTGCAATGGCCCACGTGGCGACACGTGCCACGTGCCACGTGGCACCGATCGATCGGCGACCGACACGGGCACCTGGGGGCCGAACTGGCGCATCGAACCGTGCCACGCGCGTGTTGCTGTGCCTCTTCGTCAGCGAGCTGTGGCCAAACGCCTCAGACAGACAAACAGACAGACAGACAAACATACAAAGTCACTACACCAATAGGCTGCCCCAGTATAAACCTCCGGTATTTGACTTTGTCAAAACCTACGGTTTTGACTAGTGCGGACCCATTTCGGTGGATCAGGTTTGGGTCCGGGGCAAAACCGTAGCCATCATTTCACGAGGAAGCAGATTTTGCATGGCCACGTGGCGGCACGTGCCACGTGGCACCGATCGAGCGGCGACCGGCACCATCATCTGTCACTCGCCGAACTCTATCGGTGTACCAAATTTGGTGTCGCTACATCAAAATTTCCCGAAATCCGAGGACCCCACGCGATAAAAGGTTTACCCCCGGGGGGCTTTCGTTTGCCCCCTCGGGGTCGGCAACCGCAAAGGATTTTCCGCACCCATGTGGACTACCCGCCCACCGAATTTGGTCGCCCTGCGTCCACACGTGTGGGCGGCACGTGTGGGCAAATGGATTTTGCAATGTCCCACGGGGCGGCACGTACCACGTGCCACGTGGCACCAATCGACCGGCCACCGGCACCGGCACCTGGGGGCCGAACTGGCGCATCGAACGGTGCCACGCGCAGGTTGCTGTGCCTCTTTGTCAGCGAGCTGTGGCCAAACGCCTCAGACAGACAAACAGACAAACATACAGACAGACAAAGTCACTACACCAATAGGCTGCCCCAGTATAAACCTCTGGTATTTGACTTCGTCAAAACCTACGGTTTTGACTAGTGCGGACCCATTTCGATGGATCGGGTTTGGGTCCGGGGCAAAACCGTAGCCATCATTTCACGAGGAAGCAGATTTTGCATGGCCACGTGGCGGCACGTGCCACGTGGCACCGATCGAGCGGCGACCGGCACCATCATGTCACTCGCCGAACTCTATCGGTGTACCAAATTTGGTGTCGCTACATCAAAATTTCCCGAAATCCGAGGACCCCACGCGATAAAAGGTTTACCCCCCTGGGGGCTTTTGTTTACCCCCCCTCGGGGTCGGCAACCACAAAGGATTTTCCGCACCCATGTGGACTACCCGCCCAACGAGTTTGGTCGCCCTGCGTCCACTGGTATGGGCGGCACGTGTGGGCAAATGGATTTTGCAATGGCCCACGTGGCGGCACGTACCACGTGGCACCGATCGACCGGCCACCGGCACTGGCACCTGGGGGCCGAACTGGCGCATCGGACGGTGCCACGCGCGTGTTGCTGTGCCTCTTCGTCAGCGAGCTGTGGCCAAACGCCTCAGACAGACAAACAGACAGGCAGACAGACAGACAAAGTCACTACACCAATAGGCTGCCCCAGTATAAACCTCTGGTATTTGACTTCGTCAAAACCTACGGTTTTGACTAGTGCGGACCCATTTCGGTGGATCGGGTTTGGGTCCGGGGCAAAACCGTAGCCATCATTTCACGAGGAAGCAGATTTTGCATGGCCACGTGGCGGCACGTGCCACGTGGCACCGATCGAGCGGCGACCGGCACCATCATCTGTCACTCGCCGAACTCTATCGGTGTACCAAATTTGGTGTCGCTACATCAAAATTTCCCGAAATCCGAGGACCCCACGCGATAAAAAGTTAACCCCCCTGGGGGCTTTTGTTTACCCCCTCGGGGTCGGCAACCGCAAAGGATTTTCCGCACCCATGTGGACTACCCGCCCACCGAATTTGGTCGCCCTGCGTCCACTGGTATGGGCGGCACGTGTGGGCAAATGGATTTTGCAATGTCCCACGTGGCGGCACGTACCACGTGCCACGTGGCACCGATCGACCGGCCACCGGCACTGGCACCTGGGGGCCGAACTGGCGCATCGGACGGTGCCACGCGCGTGTTGCTGTGCCTCTTCGTCAGCGAGCTGTGGCCAAACGCCTCAGACAGACAAACAGACAAACATACAAAGTCACTACACCAATAGGCTGCCCCAGTATAAACCTCCGGTATTGGACTTTGTCAAAACCTACGGTTTTGACTAGTGCGGACCCATTTCGGTGGATCGGGTTTGGGTCCGGGGCAAAACCGTAGCCATCATTTCACAAGGAACGCCTGTCAAATAGAATTGGTAAAGAAAAACGGAGAAAAAGCAAATGCCGGCGATGGGATTCGAACCCGCGACTCCAGCGACAAATAAATAATAGCAGCCGATAGCCCTAACCACAATATACCCACACATACCAAATTTGGTGCGTCTAGCTCTCATAACTCCCGAGTAGTGGCCGACCGAATTGAGGAACTCGATACAAAAAGTTGCACGTGCTTGCCGCACGTGCTTTGGGGGCGCCACCGTTGCCAACCTACAAGGTCTTCCCGCACCCATGATGACTACTCGCCCACCGATTTTGGTCGCGTTGAGTCCACTGGTATGGGCTGGGAAAACAGATTTTGCAGCGGCCACGTGGCGGTACGTGGCACGTGCCACGTGGCACCGATCGAGCGGCGACTGGCACCATCATATGTCACTCGTCGAGCTCCATCGGTGTACCAAATTTGGTGCGGCTAGCGCAAAAAAAAATCCGGCAATCAGAGGACCCCTGGGATATCAGATTAACCCCCCCCCCCTATGAAGGGTCACGTGCCCCCTCGAGAAAATCAGCCAATATTGTTTTTCGGCAACCATGTGGACTACCCGCCCACCGAGTTTGGTCGCCCTGTGTCCACTGGTATGGGCTGGGAAAGCAGATTTTGCCATGACCACGTGGCGGCACGTGGCACGTGCCACGTGGCACCGATGTCCCGGCGACCGCCACCATCATCTGTCTTTCGACGAGCTCTATCGGTGCACCAAATTTGGTGCGGCTAGCGCAAAAACAAAATCCGGCAATCAGAGGACCCCTGCGATATCAGATTAACCCCCCCTAGGGGTGGCAACGTGCCCCCTCGAGAAAACCAGCCATTTTTTTTTGTTGGCACCCATGTGGACTACCCGCCCACCGAGTTTGGTCGCCCTGCGTCCACTGGTATGGGCTGGGCAAGCAAATTTTGCCATGCCCACGTGGCGGCACGTGGCACGTGCCACGTGGCACCGATCGAGCGGCGACCGGCACCATCAGCTGTCACTCGTCGAGCTCTATCGGTGTACCAAATTTGGTGTCGCTACATCAAAATTTCCCGAAATCCGAGGACCCCGCGTGCGTACAGGTTGACCCCCCTGGGGGCTTTTGTTTACCCCCCTCGGGGTCGGCAACCGCAAAGGATTTTCCGCACCCATGTGGACTACCCGCCCACCGAATTTGGTCGCCCTGCGTCCACACGTGTGGGCGGCACGTGTGGGCAAATGGATTTTGCAATGTCTTACGTGGCGGCACGTGCCACGTGGCACCGATCGACCGGCCACCGGCACCGACACCTGGGGGCCGAACTGGCGCATCGGACGGTGGCACGCGCGTGTTGCTGCGCCTTTTCGTCAGCGAGCTGTGGCCAAACGCCTCAGACAAACATACATACAAACATACATACAAAGTCACTACACCAACAGGCTGCCCCAGTATAAACCTCCGGTATTTGACTTTGTCAAAACCTACGGTTTTGACTAGTGCGGACCCATTTCGGTGGATCGGGTTTGGGTCCTGGGCAAAACCGTAGCCATTTGTTGGAACGTCACGAGGAGCGCCGACAAACAAAATTGGACAAGAAAAGCAAAGAAAAAGCAAATGCCCTCGATGTGATTCGAACACGGGACTCCATCGACACATGCATAATAGCAGCAGGGAGCCCTGACCACGAGCTACCCACACATACCAAATTTGGTGCGTCTAGCTCTCATAACTCCCGAGTAGTGGCCGACCGAATTGAGGAACCCGCTAAAAAAAAGTTGCACGTGCCTGCCGCACGTGCTTTGGGGGCGCCACCGTTGCCACCCTCCAAGGTCACTCCACACCCATGAGGACTACTCGCCCACCGATTTTGGTCGCGTTGAGTCCACTGGTATGGGCGGCACGGCTGGGTAAGCAGATTTTTCAGTGGCCACGTGGCGGCACGTGGCACGTGCCACGTAGCACCGATCGAGCGGCGACCGGCACCATCCTCTTTCACTTGCTGAGCTCTATCGGTGAACCCAATTTGGTGCGGCTATCAAGAAGAAAAAAATCCCACAATCAGAGGACCCCCACGCTATCAGGTTAACCCCCTACGGGGGGCAACATGCCCCCCTCGCGGAAATCAGCCAATATTTTTTTTAGGCACCCATGTGGACTAACCGTCCACCGAGTTTGGTCGTCCTGCACCCACTGATATGGCCTGGGTAAGCGGATTTTGCCATGGCCACGTGGCGGCACGTGGCACGTGCCACGTGGCACCGATCGAGCGGCGACCGGCACCATCATCTTTCACTCGTCGAGCTCTATCGGTGTACCAAATTTGGTTCGGCTAGCGCAAAAAAAAATCCGGCAATCAGAGGACCCCTTGCGATATCAGGCTACCGCCCCTAGGGGGGCAACGTGCCCCCCTCGAGAAAATCAGCCAATATTGTTTTTCGGCACCCATGTGGACTACCCGCCCACCGAGTTTGGTCGTCCTGTGTCCACTGGTATGGGCTGGGCAAGAAGATTTTGCCATGCCCACGTGGCGGCACGTGGCACGTGCCACGTGGCACCGATCGAGCGGAGACCGGCACCATCATCTGCCACTCGTCGGCCTCTATCGGTGTACCAAATTTGGTGTCGCTACATCAAAATTTCCCGAAATCCGAGGACCCCACGCGATAAAAGGTTTACCCCCTGGGGTTTTTGTTTACCCCTCAGGGTCGGCAACCCCAAAGGATCTTCTGCACCCATGTGGACTATCCGCGCACCGAATTTGGTCGTCCTGCGTGAACCGGTATGGGCGGCACGTGTTGGCAAATGGATCTTGCAGTGCCCCACGTGGCGGCACGTGCCACGTGCCACGTGGCACCAATCGACCGGCGATCGGCACCGGCAACTGGGGGCCGAACTGGCGCATCGGGCGGTGCCACGCGCGTGTTGCTGTGCCTTTTCGTCAGCGAGCTGTGGCCAAACGCCTCAGACAAACATACAGACATACAAAGTCACTACACCAATAGGCTGCCCCAGTATAAACCTCCGGTATTGGACTTCGTCAAAACCTAACGGTTTTGACTAGTGCGGACCCATTTCGGTGGATCGGGTTTGGGTCCGGGGCAAAACCGTAGCCATTTGTTGGAACGTCACGAGGAGCGCCGACAAACATAATTGAACAAGAAAAGCATAGAAAAAGCAAATGCCCTCGATGGGATTCGAACCCGGGACTCCAGCGACAAATAAAGAACAGCAGCAGATAACCCTAACCACAATCTACCCACACATACCAAATTTGGTGCGTTTAGCTCTCAACTCCCGAATAGTGGCCGATCGAATTGAGGAACCCGCTAAAAAAAAGTTGCACGAAGTGCTGCCTGCCGCACGTGCTTTGGGGGCGCCACCGTCACCACCCCCAAGGTCACCCTGCACCCATGAGGACTACCCGCTCACCGAGGTTGGTCGCGTTGAATCCACTGGCATGGGCGGCACGGCTGGGTAAGCAGATTTTGCAGTGGCCACGTGGCGGCACATGGCACGTGCCACGTGGCACCGATCGACGGGCGATCGATACCATCATCTGTCACTCGCTGAACTCTATCGGTGCACCAAATTAGGTGCGGCTAGCAAGAATAAAAAAATCCCACAATCAGAGGACCCCCACGCTATCAGGTTAACCCCCTACGGGGGAACCAACGTGCCCCCTCGAGAAAATCAGCCAATATTGTTTTTCGGCACCCATGTGGACTACCCGCCCACCGAGTTTGGTCGCCCTGCGACCAATGGTATGGGCTAGGCAAGCCGATTTTGCAATGGCCCACGTGGCGGCACGTGGCACGTGGCACCGATCGACCGGGGACCGGCACCGGCACCTGGGGGCCGAACTGGCGCATCGGACGGTGCCACGCGCGTGTTGCTGTGCCTTTTCGTCAGCGAGCTGTGGCCAAACGCCTCAGACAGACAGACATACATACAAACATACATACAAAGTCACTACACCAATAGGCTGCCCCAGTATAAACCTCCGGTATTTGACTTTGTCAAAACCTACGGTTTTGACTAGTGCGGACCCATTTCGGTGGATCGGGTTTGGGTCCGGGGCAAAACCGTAGCCATCGTTTCACGAGGAAGCAGATTTTGCATGGCCACGTGGCGGCACGTGGCACGTGGCACCGATTGAGCGGAGACCGGCACCATCAACTGTCACTCGCCGAACTCTATCGGTGTACCAAATTTGGTGTCGCTACATCAAAATTTCCCGAAATCCGAGAACCCCCACGCGATAAAAGGTTTACCCCCTGGGGGCTTTCGTTTGCCCCCCTCGGGGTCGGCAACCGCAAAGGATTTTCCGCACCCATGTGGACTACCCGCCCACCGAATTTGGTCGCCCTGCGTCCACACGTGTGGGCGGCACGTGTGGGCAAATGGGTTTTGCAATGTCCCACGGGGCGGCACGTACCACGTTCCACGTGGCACCAATCGACCGGCCACCGGCACCGGCACCTGGGGGCCGAACTGGCGCATCGGACGGTGCCACGCGCGTGTTGCTGTGCCTCTTCGTCAGCGAGCTGTGGCCAAACGCCTCAGACAGACAGACAAACATACAGACATACAAAGTCACTACACAAATAGGCTCCTGCCCCAGTACTAGTGCGGACCCATCTTTGTGATCGGGTTTGGGTCCGGGGCAAAACCGTAGCCATCATTTCACGAGGAAGCAGATTTTGCATGGCCACGTGGCGGCACGTGGCACGTGCCACGTGGCACCGACCGGCACCATCAACTGTCACTCGCCGAGCTCTATCGGTGTACCAAATTTGGTGTCGCTACATCAAAATTTCCCGAAATCCGAGGACCCCCACGCGATAAAAGGTTTACCCCCTGGGGGCTTTCGTTTGCCCCCCTCGGGGTCGGCAACCGCAAAGGATTTTCCGCACCCATGTGGACTACCCGCCCACCGAATTTGGTCGCCCTGCGTCCACACGTGTGGGTGGCACGTGTGGGCAAATGGATTTTGCAATGTCCCACGTGGCGGCACGTACCACGTGGCACCAATCGACCGGCCACCGGCACCGGCACCTGGGGGCCGAACTGGCGCATAGGACGGTGCCACGCGCGTGTTGCTGTGCCTCTTCTTCAGCGAGCTGTGGCCAAACGCCTCAGACAGACAGACCAACATACAGACATACAAAGTCACTACACAAATAGGCTCTTGCCCCAGTATAAACCTCTGGTATTTGACTTCGTCAAAACCTACGGTTTTGATAAACCTCTGGTATTTGACTTCGTCAAAACCTACGGTTTTGAAAACAAATTGCCGGCACTAAATAGGTCGCCGTAGTTTAGCTTGGCACCGGCCGTCCGGTGCCAAGCTAAACTGCCGATGTCAAAGTACTTTTTCCAAATGATTGTTGATTGTTCATAACTTTTTTGCCACATATTCGCAAAAGATGGAGTGCAGGAAACATATTGCATACCTTCATGATAAATAACAATTCGTAGGGAGGCTACTTTCTGAGAACCGACCGATATAAGCGTGGATCGCTTATCGGTAGGAAACTGGCAATATCTTTCGGTGGGAATGTTTATATGCAAAATGTGATGCATTTACATTGTATTTTGGCCTCGTCTATCGATTTCAGGTGATAACTCCATTTTGTGGAAAAATGTGATTATCTCCCTTTAACTAATTTATTTTCACTGCGCTCATGTCAAGGTCAGGCCAGGTCAGCAGAGGCCATGGGGTCATTTCGTCAGAATCCACACACAAACAAAAACTGGGCGTGGGATGATGTTCCTCACTTCTTTGCCATTCAGAAAATGTATGGGTTTCTAGGAATTGGATAATTTGTTGTGGAGTTATTGGTTAATCCGCTAAGTTATGCAAGTTGACTTCACGAAAATGCCGGAGGCTATAACTCGGCAGCCGTTACTCCAATCGAGCTGAAACCTGCACAGCGCGATTTGGCGCACCAGATAACCCCTACAACAGACTTCCATCGAAATTGGAGATGTAGGGTGTTACCCCTTGTCGATCTGTCCTGGAATGCTCCAGGTGGTGTTCAGTGACCCCTACAGGGTCAGCCGAGGTCATCTGAGGTCACCAATACTCTTTTGGCAATAACTCGGCAGAATGAAGACAAAGAAGCGAAACCGGAACCAATGTGTTTGTCTCGTCGAGACACGTCTCCTAATATGCAACATGACCTACTTTGGTCACCACTTGACCTTGACCCGAGGTCAAATTTATAAGTTAACCTAAACTGGTCAGCGTGAATATGATTCGAAGTGCCTTGACGAGACGAACACAATGGCGTGAGAATCATTGCCTTATCTTTATTAGGTAAAAAGTTATTTGCGAAAAACTGTTTGGCCAAAACTAATATTTTTACCTTTGATGACCTCTGGAGCCTAAACTATTGAATTGAGCTAAACATTTGAGGACATCACGGTGATTGCATATTTCAAGAGCTATAGAGTGACTATTGAGACTATTCAAGAGACCATTGCTTTTTCCGTTTGTTCCTAAATATCAATTCCCGAGATATTTGGGGGTGCCTAGAGAGTGGAGCGAAGTCCTAAAACTGGAAAATCTGACCTTTGATGACCTTTAGTGACCTCAATATTGACCTGAGACAAAATATGACTGAAATAGTTTCAAAATGAAATATAAATTAATGAATTTATACGAGCTTTCGAACGGTGTTTTCGGTTTTTGTCTACGTCCCATAGGAGCCGAGTTCGAGGGTGGGTGTCGAAACACCCCCACCCCCAGGGCACGGCGAAAGTGGCGCCGGTTAATACATGAACTTGATAAAGAGGAATACAAAAAAAAGAGACTCGGCAGCCGAGAGAGGCGTTTGGTCTCAGTTGCGTCCGTTGTGCGGTGCCTCTGTCGCGTTTCTCAGTGTCCTGCCCTTCCGCGCGGCGCCACTCCCCGCTCTCACCGCTCCTCTGCCTCTCTGTAGCGCCAATGACACGCTGGCCGGTCTGGAGTACGGACTGAGGGCCGTCGCGCTGGAGGGTACCCGCGAGGCCTGCACCATGCACGAACTGGAGCTCCCCACTGACGCCCCAGGACACCACAGGTGAGCAGCGCTAGCTTACAAAGCGCTGACGGTTCGTTGCAGAAGTCATGGTCTGTCTGGCAGCAACCCACGGATAGGTTCGGTGCTTGGCAGACAGGTATATATAGAAGTTGTTTGTATGTAGTAACATGAGAGTTACTGGTTCACGAATCACGGACATATAGCATATCATGATATCCAGCAAGTAGCAACTCAGAAACTTCTAGAGCATAGTATTTTTTTATTTGTATTATTGGCTGGCTGAGATGATTTGCCAACTTGCATTCTTTTTTGCGCATGTCGTTCTGCTTGCGAATATCTATTTACATTGCAAGCCTAGTTTCGTTTGTGAGTTCAAATTTATCTCGTGGTTTGAATTTTTACTAAATTTCCGCTTTATTGCCCTCAACGGAAGTGCCAGTTTCACCATAATGCTTGTTTATTTGTCAATGGGATCGAATATCCACTGCTACCCGGTTATGGCCAGCGGCGACTGACTGCGGCCTCTGCCCACTGCCTCCAGACACCCGGTGGCCAGTAGTCGGCTAGAGGAGTGTGCGGCACCGCTGGTCTCCAGTGAGAACACCAGCTCCCGGCAGTGGGAAGAGCTGACCTCGGAACAGCCCCTCTCCTCCACCCGCCTCACCGAGCAGAGCCGGCAGTGGGAGGAGCTACCGTCAGATAACCCTCTGCCTGATCCAGCTCCTGCAGAGGACAGCCGGCAGTGGGAGGAGCTGCCGTCAGAGAACCCTCTGCCTGATCCAGCTCCGGCAGAGGAGAGCCGGCAGTGGGAGGAGCTGCCGTCAGAGAACCCTCTGCCTGATCCAGCTCCGGCAGAGGAGAGCCGGCAGTGGGAGGAGCTGCCGTCAGAGAACCCTCTGCCTGATCCAGCTCCGGCAGAGGAGAGCCGGCAGTGGGAGGAGCTGCCGTCAAAGAACCCTCTGCCTGATCCAGCTCCGGCAGAGGAGAGTCAACAGTGGGAGGAGCTGCCGTCAGAGTGCCCGCTGCAAGACCCAACCGCCGCGGAAGAGAGCCGACAGTGGGAAGAGCTGCCGTCAGAATGCCCCCTGTCGGTCCCACCTCTGGCCGAAGAGAGCCAGCAGTGGGAGGAGATGCCCTCCGAGTATCTCCTGTCGGTCCCAGCCGTCGCCCAGGACAGCATCTGTGAGGAAGATGATGAGAAGGAGGAGGAAGAGAGGGAGCCGGCGGCGGACGGCAGCCACTGGCTCACTCTGCCCTCGGACGCGGAGGACGACGGGCCGGGAGACTCACTGGACGAGCGACGCGAGACGCCCGGCGCACTGCTCGGTGCGCTCTGCGACGAGCTGGCCGAGCCCGCCTCAACTGGCGCCTCCTCCGCAGGCGTCTCGCCTCGCCTCGCGCAGCCGGCCTCGCCTCGCTCGCCGTGGTCCGGCAGCGGTCTTCTGCAGGCTATGCACCGTCAGCTGTCGTCGCCGGGTGCCGCCTCGGTGGCCGCCTCGGTCGAGTCGTACCACACCTGTTACGGTGGCGGCGGCGCGGCCGACGATAGTCGCCGGCTGACGGCTGCCTCGACGCTCTGCGATATCTCGCTGCTGGCGCCCGGCGCGCCGCCCAACAGCACTCTCGGCGCGCCGTCCAACAGCACGCTCGGCGCAGAGACGGCGCACGACTCGGAGGACGACTCGCGCCTGTACGAGTCGAGCGTGGAGGATCAGCCGGAAAAGTGGGCGGGGGCGGGGGTTTCTCACGCGTCCGCGGCGCCGGCGGGGTCGGAGACGGCGGCGGCGGACGACACGACGAGCGATGACTGCAGCCGGTCGCCGTCACTGGTCGGCCGGGACCGCGCCGTCAGTCTGGCATCGGAGTGCAGCCTGGCAGGATCGGTCGTCAGCGGAACGTCCACCGGGTCAGAGCTGAACGACACGCTGGAGATGATGGAGCGCCTGCTGGCCATGGAGGCGGAGGAGCGCCATCTGGAAAGCATCCTCCAGAGCCGCACCGCCGCCGGCGAGACGGTCCTGCAGGACAGCCGCGCCGCGCCCGCGGACGGCGATGGTGCGGAGACCGACGCGTCACATAGCCGGGCCGCGGCCGGGAATAGCGCGCCAGCTGGAGCTCCGCCGGCAGCGGCGGCAGCGGCGGTGACGCCCCGTCGGCCGGCGCCAGATGGTGCGGCCCGTAAGCAGACGACGCCGGTGCCGGTGACGACCCCGCGCGGCCGCGGCCGACTCGCCGTGCTGACCCCTCGCCAGCAGCTGGCGGCGCGATCCCCGGCCCGGCTGGCGACGCCCCGTGGTAAGATGGCACCCTCCCCGGCCCGCTCCGCCATCGCCGCCGCCTCCAACCGGCTCTGGACGCCCACCCCGGCGGCCAAGACGGCTACGGTGGCGCCACAGCCGACCACACCACGAACTAAGCCCAACCTGAAGGTGAGAGGGGGCGCTACGGTGTAGGCAACGGGGGGGGGGGGGGGGGCTTTTGCACAATGTGGACCGAGGGGTGTTAGCTGATATGTTGGTACTCTTTCCCGTCTTGAGTACGAGCCATGAAACATGCTTTGTGTTGTGAAACAGTCGAAAATGTTGTTATATTTGAATTACGAGTTGCACATGACTTTTGGGTGCGTATTTATTGCGTATAAGTTAAAATGGTGGCAGTATTCATATTTTGTGTGATGCAGTTATAGCTCGGCGTCTCTGCTGTTGTGTGGTGTGCTATAAGTGTGCAACTTTTCCCTGTTTTCCCTCGAATTGCTATGCTGGCGATCCCGGCGTGATCCTGCCCTGCGCTGACAGCTGTTCTGACAGCTCGCCTGAGCCGGTGTCCTGAATGTCAACAATATGAGTGGAAAGCCACATCCAAATGAACTTTTTTTTTGTCACGACACGACGTCACTAGCGATCGAGCTAAATAGTATTAAAATCAAAACTCAATAAAAAAAACATGATCTAGGACGCAGGAATGCAGGAGGCAGCCTTCAATAGATGCCATCTGGAACATAGGACATTACCGATGTATGTACAATGCACATGATGTTCATGATATTGTCACGGTTTTAACACACTTAGTTTTCAATTATAAGAACATAAATATATATATATATATATATATATATATATATATATTACAGCAAAGTGACTGCCTGAAGCATCGATTGTTGGGTTATTATACCAATTTTAACCTCAATATCCACCTCCTGGAATAGTGACGTCCTCTCAGCATTCATCACACTTTGCAAAAAAAATCAGGGAACTGGCCTGAGCCCCGCACTGACGTCCCCCCTGCCCCGCTGACGTCCGCCCTTGCCCCGCTGACGTACGCCCTTGCCGCGCTGACGTCCGCCCCTGCTGCGCTGACATCCGCCCCTGCCCCGCTGACGTCCGCCCTTGCCCCGCTGACGTCCGCCCCTGCCCCGCTGACGTCCGCCCCTGCCCCGCTGACGTACGCCCTTGCCGCGCTGACGTCCGCCCCTGCTGCGCTGACGTCCGCCCCTGCCCCGCTGACGTCCGCCCTTGCCGCGCTCATCCACAGGACATCGTCAGCCCGGTGGCGCGCTACATCCATGACGGCCCCGAGCCGATGCTGGTGCAGAACCTGCGCCCGAGGAACCGCATGCTCAACAGTGTGGTACCACAGGCGCGGCCGACGCCGCAGAAGCTGGCGACACTGGCCGAGGAGGCCGCCCCGCCGCCGTCACAGCCGTCACAGGAGGGAGGCAAGGTGCTGCGGGACCTCAACGCCTCCACGGCGTCCACCGCCTCCAACACGTCCACCGTGTCCGCCGGCTCCGGCGCCGCATCGGCAGGCAGCAGAATACCGGTCAAGGTGGGGTCGATAGACATGTGTATGTATTCCCGTCTGGAAGTCATTCCGCCGTTGCGCTGCCAGTTGACCACGCTTTTTAGAACATGTTGACCTATCATTGGTCTGGCCATGCAAATCACTGGGGGAGAGTTCGGAGCAGTTGCTCTGTTTTAAGATTTGTTTTCATCCTGATCTGTATCCGCCACACACATGTGAAAGTCGGACGGGTGATTTAAAATCCCCTTACAGCTTGCATCAATCAATTGTTTACTTGTACTGCGCATGATGTCTCTACACTAGAGTTCTACACGGCTGTACTTTTCCTTGGCCTACCCGCCCCACAGCCGTGGCACCACAGCCGTGGCACCACAGCCGCAGTCGCCCACAGCTGTGGCCAAATGTGAGCAGCCGTCCGCCAGCCGGCCGAGCAATTTTTTGTCAACAAAATAATTGTGCTAATTTTCAGTTAAAATGGTGTAGAAAGTAAGCTGTTAAGTGTATCCAATAAATAGCATGGGTAGATCTACCTGTTTCTACTGTTTATCTGCTGGTGCGACACAAATAACAATTTTTGGTTAACAACCCAGTTAAGTACTTTACTTCTACGTAGAAGTGATAACCAGAAAGTACCTTAAAAAGTTGAAAACTAGAAGTGGCCAAGAAGCACAACCCCATAATATTGCGAAATTTACAAACTTTTTCATTTGGATGATTCTATTTGTCAATTGCCACCCTTAAGACCATATTGATAATTCTACCTGGCGGATTTACATAAAACATAATTTGAAAGAAAGACCGATTCAAGTTCTCTAACTTATCTAAATAACATTATGCTCCTAAGTCGCTCCTATTTTGACAGCGAAGGGGCTTACTCCTTACTCCTTCGCTAATGTTAAAAGGCCATTCACAAACCGCGCCACAAATGTCGATGCGTCAAAATCTTGGGAATCGATGACGTCGCGTCCCTAAGAAGAACTATGTATGTCACGTTTTTGGGCAATTAGCATACATGGTTCTTTCTTTGCACGGCATTCCTAGCCAATTAAGCCAATTAAGTGCCCCATGTGACAAACGACCGATTCTAGAAAATGCGCGTGGCGTAAAGCTGCGCGCTGTGGTGGAAACGTCAAAGGTCATCAAAGGTCACATTCACAGTCACCCAGCCGGCTGGCAAAAGTCGGTACCGCTGACGTCACGACCAATGAGAGGCTGGTATTCGATGGGCGTGTATTTTTTAGTAAGTGCGATACTGCAGTGCGCTATTTGCAGTATCGCCCTTACTAAAAAATACACGCGAGTGAGCCCCCCTGACGCATCTCTATGGCCTTGCCCTGACGCAGGGTAATGGAACAACGGGTAGAAATTAGACAAGATATATTTGTTCTGGTAATTGTTTTGTCTATTATAAATCAAAGGTACTGTTTGCTATCAATAACTAGTATTTTCATAGATTATATCTTTATTTATTTAATTCAATTCCAGCAAATATACGAAGTAGTAGTCGAAGTAATATATAGTTCAGTACCTGTAGTAGTATTTGGAAGCGATCATTATCAATACCCTACGAAGTAGTAGTCAAAGTAGTGTATATTTCAGTACCAGTAGTAGCATTTGGAATCGGTCAGCGGGCGTTACGACATTAGTTAACGCCCGAGCACATTTAACCCCTTTGTGCACATAATATCGAAAAAATGGTAAAAGAAACATTGTAGCCAACGCTTGTAATTATCTGTTCCAGAAGTCAGATTTAAAATATGTATCATATATTACGAGCCAGCTTTGTCTGAAAATCATCGATTTAACATAGGAACCCTATGGTGTAGTAGGTTTGTAACGCCCAAACGTCCGAGTGCTGCCAACCGTTACTGGCCTTGACGCATCGTCGCAATGGTCGCAATCTCAAAACGTGCATGATGCACGTTGACAAGGCAGAATTGTTTCTGTTTTATGCCACTTTTTTTAAATCTACAGTCCCTACTTTTTTTAGCTCGTACAGTAAGGCAATATGATTTGAAGAAAAGTTGCATCAGGATGCTGGATGAGGTGAGACTGTACAACTTGCCACCAACATTTGAATGTTTTCAATTGGATTCAGATTAGGATATTTGGGAGCCAACTATGAAATTGAGTGGCACCCATGGTTGGCGAAGTTGCTGTTTGCTGGTATACATTTTGTATTCTTTTGTACTTTTTTGAAATTTGTGTACTCTTTGAAAAGGGGAAAATAAACATAATCAAATCAAATATGATTAATAATCATATTTATTTTATTCAGTCAACTGGATCAAGCTCTGGAGACCTCAACCACTCAATAAGAATAAAAAATAAAATGTATACCAGCAAACAGCAATTTTGCCAACCATGGGGGCTCCTCAGTCCTCACTCTTCAGTTCATTCTCAGTCCTGGTTAATCCCCAACTTTAAATATGATATTTGATAGTCAGTGAAATTAGCAATGGAAAATATAAATTTAAATAATATATTGTGTTCTCACCTCACATTTTATTCACACTCCACTCACCTGACTGGACCCGACTGGCTGTCCTCTTGTCTCCTTGTCGATGTCAATAGTCCGCTGTCTTGATCTTTATTTCAGTGAAGGTTATCATTAATGATAATTTATCTGTGACATTGTAAT